>JAGHKM010000024.1:24133-307215 GCA_019097785.1 Fraxinus excelsior
TAATTATCAATTAACTTACAAAATCGAAAAATAAAATTCAAACTTTTTATTTGGTAAGTTTCTCTCAACCTGGTATTTTATTTCTTAATTACAATATGGCTAGCATTGCTTAAGTGAATTGCTAATAAAGAAAAACAAGAGAAAAGCTACGTGTACCACCTGGTTTATAGAAATTATAGGAGGTAATATCTTACGTTGTCATGATAAAAAAAAAAAAAAAAAAACAGTTAATCTGGCCGCCAAAATGCTGCCATGTCATCATATGTAAAGCTGTTTGTACAATTCATCTGTACAAACAGCTTTGTTGAATTGTGTTTTATCAAGGAAAACAAAATTCTCGTTTGTATTTCGAGATTTTTACAAACAGCTTTGTTGAATTGTATTTTATAAAAAAAAAAAAAAAAAAAAAACTAAACTCTCGTTTGTATTTGGAGATTTTACTGCTATTTAGAGAGATTATAACCGCTAAATTCTCGTTTGTATTTCGAGATTTTAGTACTATTTAGAGAGATCTAACCCTATCATCATGGTTGACTTAGAATCGCACGTATTAGTTGTAGAGAGACATCTTTTTTCTTTAGAATCGCACGTATTAGTTGTAGAGAGACATCTTTTTTCTCCAGAAATATTCCCTTCCAAATTGTTCGAGTGTAATGTACTAGCCGGTGCAACTGGGTGTGTATTGCTGACGATGTTACGCAAAAAAGTTGATATTCAACGAACTATGTACCTCTATAAATAAGGACGGATGCAGAAGATAAAAGTTAGGGGCACACTCGAACTTGCAAAGAAGTTGGGATAAATTTTACACTCGAAAATTTACATAAAAAAAAAAAAAAAAAAAATCATATCCATGTAATTTTGCATCCGAAAATTTACATGTGATACGATTTTTCGGATGTAAAATTTCGAAATTTTTTGATGTCATATTCCATATAAAGTTTCCTAATAAAATGATGAAAATTACATTGAGGTGTATCACAAAAATAGTAAATGTTAATGAAATAATTGATTTTTTTTGAAAAAAATGCGAGTTAGACGTTTTTCTTTAAGACTCACGTTTAACGTATTTTTAACTATTTTCGATATCTATTTGAACTATTCGATATACCCATAATGTAGTTATCGAAATAAGCTTTGAGATTACATAAACAATTTGTAGATTTGATTAGCGTACAATCGTCAGTGAATTTTTAAAATTAGCATGTTATCGAAATTCAAATTTATTGTGATTTTGCCCCTATTTGGTAGAAATTAAAATCAAATTTGTAGTAAATTTTGATAAAAGTTAAAACAATTATGGATTCTATGAAATATATTATTAAAATTTATTGTTAACTTTGATTTAGATTAAAATTTAGATTTCAATCGATACCAAACATGAACTTAAAAAAAAAAAAAAAAAAAAAAATATCTTCCAAAACCTAAAAAAAAAAAAAAAAAACTTCAAAACCTAGTGGGGCACGTGCCCCACTAAGCCCCACTGTAGGTCCGCCAGTGCCTTTAGGGATTCTTAATTTTGTTGAATGCATATTCTTTTAAAAAATAATTTTTAGCCCATGTTTGATACACATTAAAATTTTCATTCTCATTATTCTACTCATTTTCACCACACATTTTTCAATAAAATAATATTTTCCATCACATCAATAAATTTTTCTTCTTTTTCAACCACACATTCTTCATTAATCTACTATTCCAAAATACATTCTTCCAAAATAATGTGGTTCAAACACACCCTTAATTGTGAAAAATCTTTCCAAACTAATTCTTAATGGTTACAAAAAAAAAAAAAAAACAAACAAACAAACAAGCAAACAAACAATATATGGACACCTTCATAACCATCTCGAATTTTTTTTCTTCTTCTTAAACATCGTTTTTTATACTTGTCGATTGTGAAATCAGTTTGTTTAAAAATTTAAAAACATTTAAGTTTTACTTTAACACGTCTTTATCTAAATAAGTTGAGTTTAAAAATTTAAATATATTTAAGTTTTACTTTTAACACGTCTTTATCTAAATAAGTTGAGTTTACTTTTCAATCAAATAATTAATTTGTGCAAACTTTTCTTGATGTGTGTTCGAGCCACATTATTTTGGAAGAATGTATTATGGAAAAGTAGATTGATGAAGAATGTGTGATTGAAAAAGAATGAAAATTTTAATGTGTACCAAACATGGGCTAAAAAATCTTGTTTATGGAGGGTAATGATCCAACTACATTTGCAATCTTGATGATTTTAATTGTTACCGTTTATGTTGAATAATGAGATTTGACAGTTCAATTTTAATGAGAGAGAGAAATATAAAAGATAATGGATCATTACATCACCGATATTTCATCATTGTGATAAATAATATTACTCTTGAAAAAAGAATTGAGTCGGTTCAATTATATATTAATTTAAAGTGGAAATTATACCATTCCCTATTTTTCAAGATCTATATTCTAAAATCAGATCTGAAGTTTTAATTTTCAAAAATAAGATATTTTTTTAATTAGATACATTATAATTATATATAATATAATTACTCAAACCCACCATAATTATTTTATCCCATTTTCTCTTCCTTTTGTTAGTTACCATTCAAACTTATAATTGGATTTCAATTTCAAGAAAACCAATACTCAATATTTCTTCCTCCGCCTCATCCTCCCAATCCAGGCTACGCTCAGTTTCCGCTGCCTTCTCTCATCGCTCTTTTTCTGCCTCCTTTTCCATTCAATTTCCGTTGCTGCGGAAGCTCGCTTGCTCTATCCCTATTCGGCTTTTCGAGCCCTAGACGACAGTAGATTGGGCGGCCTCCGGCGATTCTTCGGCAACAGTAGAAGAAGAAGGTGAAGCCCCGAACTCGAAGCATATACTCGTTTTTCTTTTTTGTTATTTTGATAGAATGTGTTTAAATAGTAAAATATGGAAATGTATCAGCATTTGCCACCTCAGAAACCACAGTGTCGATCAGCATATGTACAACGTCGCAAATTTTGGGGATTTTTTTATGCTTTTCGGACAAATAGTTGTTTAGATCTGATATGAGATTTGTGTATTGGTTTTGAATGTGGCGGATATGGTGGCACTATTGTGGTTGATGGGTGGTGATGGCAATGAAATGAGAGTTGGAAGTGCTGCATTTAGCTTCGGGAGACGGTGTGCATTGGTGGTTTTGCCATGAGGTTGTGGTGTTGGGTGCTAGAAGGTTGTGGTGTGCGCGCGAGCATGCGGCGGTGGGTGTCGGTCATGGCGACGAGATGGGATAGGAGGTGACACTGATTATTTTGTGCGTGGTTATTGGTGACTGTTATTATTGGTGGTCGTGATTATTTTTGTGCGTACGTGCGTGCGGCGGGTGTCGGGTGTGACAACGATATGGGGTTGGAGGTGACTGTGATTATTTTGTGTGTGTAATCGAGTGTGACCAATTAAAATTATGACTGTGACTTACTGTAATCGAGTTGTGATCGATAAAAGTTTTGATTTTTTCAATTCATGACCTATAAAAAAATTTAATTCGTGGTCGAGAAATAACTTGTTATTTTAATATGTGGTCGAAAAAGAAGGAAAAGTTATTGATGTGACATATTGTTAAATTGTGACTTTAAAATTCAATAATTTGTGACCAATAAATTTTTTTTTGACTTGTGATCGAAAAATAATATGCGACCTATTATTTTAATAAGTTGTGACATATGAAATATGTGATTTGTGACCAAAAATAATGCGTGACCAATTAATTTGAGAATGTCACCAATAAAATTTTGGATTTGTCATCGATGCATAATATGTAACCTAAAAATTTTTACTGTAACTCACAATTTATTAAGTTGTAATCGAGTTGTGACCAATAAAAATGTTGATTTTGTGATCGATGAATAAGCCGTGACTTATAAAATTTTCTATTTGTGATCGAGAAATACCTATAAAATTCTTGATTTGTGACCATAAAATAAGTTGTGACCAATAATTTGATAAATTGTGATCGATTTGCAATGAATAAATGAATTGCTTTTACTAGTCACGATTTGAGTTCACAAATCATTGTCATTTTGTACAAGTCACAAATCAATATAGATGAGTCACGGATCAGTATGATCAATTAATTTGATAGTTAACTGTGGCTAATTAATTCTTCGTTAAGGTCACATATCATTGTCAAATGTTTGAGTTCACAAGTCACAGTCATTTTTTATAGGTCACAAATCAATATAAACGGGTTACAAATCAATATTAACAGGTCACGTGTGTTTGTAAAGTTACGGTTCAAATTTACATGTCACATTTTATATTACGATCATTTTGTATAAGTCACAAATCAATATAGATGGGTCACGGATCAGTATGATCAATTAATTTGATAGTTAATTGTGGCTAATTAATTCGTCGTTAAGGTCACAGATCATTGTCACATGTTTGAGTTCACAAGTCACAGTCTTTTTTTTATAGGTCACAAATCAATGTAAACGGGTCAGAAATCAATATTAACAGGTCACGTGTGTTTGTAAAGTTACGGTTCAAATTTACATGTCACATTTTATATTACTAATCACAAGCAACAATCAAAATGTCAAAAATCGTGTCAACTGTACAAAAAAAATGGCAAAGTTGTCACCGGAATATTTACCGGAGTTGGAACAATTGTCGGAATCGGAGCATTCGCCGGAATGAATCGATGGCGGAACGGTAACTGGAATAATCGCCAGAATCAAGAGCAGTCGCATGAACGATAATCGGAATAGTAGTCATACTCGGAGCAGTCGTCAAAACGGTCGCCGAAACGGTAAGGGTGATGGATGTGGAGTGTGTTAATTATATTATATCTTTGTGTGTGTGTGTGTGTGTGTGTGTGTGTGAGGGGTTTCAAATATCTGATTTTAGAAATTTAGAAGTTGTTTTTTTATTTTTGAAATAGTATATAGTAAAAACCGATGAAATGAATTTTCCCTAATTTAAAATTATGGTGGGTTGGGTGGTTTACTCATCAAATCCTTCCAAATCGGCCCAACCCATGATCAAAAGGTGAAACTCTATTCCCATTAGGGCTGGACAAAACTCCTGTATCGAGCGATTCTTCATAAGTTAAATACCCGAATGGGTATTTGAATCGAGAATCGATGAGTTTGTGTCAATTTTCGATACTAGACCCAAAACCAAATATTCGAATAAGAACTGAATCTAAATAATTTTTTATATTTTTTATATTTAATTAATTTAATTTTTTTAGTCTTTTATAAATAAATTAGCAAATTAATTAAACAAACCAGTCAAGTACATGCCTCGCTAGCACTGCCCAACCCAATTTTTAAATTCAGCCTTGTTTGGTACATATTAAAATTTTCATTTTCAACTACACATTCTTCAATAAAATAATATTTTCCATCACATAAATAATTTTTCCTTCTTTTTCAACCACACATTCTCCATCAATCTACTATTTCAAAATACATTCTTTCAAAATAATGTGGCTCAAACACACGTTCAAATTTTAATTTTAATTTTATTGTCTAATTGTTAATTTTTTTGTTAGCCCAACATTTGAGTCTTATCCTTCCCTTTTGGCATTTCCATTCCAAATTCGGCTTTTTCCAACATTTGGGCATTATCCCAACATTTAGGCTGCTTGAAACAAATGAATTATTGATATGGATTATCGATATTTTAATATTAGTCCTTGTTTGGTCATATTAAAATTTTCATTTTCATTATTCTACTGATTTTTAACCAAGCATTCTTTAATAAAATAATATTTTCCCTCACATCAATAATTTTTCCTTCTTTTCCAACCACACATTTTTCATCAATCTACTATTTCAGAATACATTATTTTAAAATAATGTGGTTCAAACACACCCTTAGTATCTAATTTTTGGTATTTGTATACATTGAATTAATCTTATTGGACATCTTGTTATTTATATATTTTTAAATTAAGCTATGTTAATTTGTAAAAATTACGAATGAACATGTTATTAGTTGTATTTATGTAGTGTTGCTGTAAATATTAAAAAAATTAATTATAGTACGGAATCGAACCAAATCGATTCGAACCCGAACAATTTCATAATTATATTAGACTTTGAATTCCATTTATTAAATATTCAAAAAATTTGAGTATCCAGCCCTAATTCCCATTACAATCTGAATCATAATGTGAAATCCTCTCTCAACTTCAAAACATAGCCTCTCTTGCCTCATGTGATCTTCTCTCGAGCGATTCTTCGTGAATCAAGTTTGTATATGTGTAAGGTATTCATGGGCTTGACTCCTGTTAGTTCTTATTGATTTTCTACGAGGTATATATTCCTAATTCTTCTCGTAGTCGAAGCCCTAATTTCGAACCCAACTACAAATGATCTCGATATAACCTACAAATCATACCCACCAAACCCAATTGCAAAAGTAATAGTGTAGAAGAATAATGCTACATGTACATTATGGATCACATAATGATGTCCATAATGTACAGGCACTCCCCCCCAATAGGGGGCGCCACATGTACATTATGGACACCATTATGTGATCCATAATGTACATGTAGCATCTCCCTAGTGTAGAATTCTCGTCCTTTCAAAGCTTTCAACAAAAATTAGATTTTCTTTTTCTCCTGAAGCAGCCATTATTGACACTTAATCAGGTAATCACGCCACGGGCTTCTTTTAATATATCCTCCTAAATGTACTTTTTTGAAAGACTTTTTCTTTCTCGATTGTTGAGTGAAATTTTAAGTAGATTTTTTAAAATCATCCTTCATCAATTGGTCTGCTTGAGCATTGGGGGTGGAGAGTTGCTGGTAGCAGGATATTTCCTTTCATGGAATTTTTGAATCCCTGCATAGCCTCAACAGCATGCTTGGCTTGATTGTTTTAAATATATGAGTTTTAAATCAAATCCTTTTTATTTATTTTTTGGTTTTAAATTAACACCTATTCTTAAATTTTAATATGTACTTGGTTATTCTAATTTTTCTTTGTTGGTTCTGTTACCTAAGTGGGTCGTCTCCATTTTGAAATTGTTGTCCCATCTATCAATTCTACTAGAATAGAATTATGAAATGTGAGATACGAACTTGAAGCAATAGGTATTTTGATAGTAATTAACCAGACCATTTGTGGTTGTATGATTGGTTGATCTACATATGTAGCTCTCTTAAACTATAAATAGAAGCAGATAAGCGTCTAATTTGAGCCACAAGTTTGTTAACAACCCTGACCTCAAGGGTAATGCTTGTAGAATTACTCTTGAACATGAATGATCACTCAGTACGAGATGCAAAATAGCTTCATCAGAGAATAAAATCAGTGATCATCGTAATAAAAAGAGAGAACATTAGATTCTGGGTTTAAGGCTTCTCTCTATAGGAAGTTCATAAGCTAGAGTGGTGGTTCTAATAATCAGATTTTCACAAATGGTCACTGAAGTTTGTACAAAAATTAAAATTGATCCTTGCAGTATATTTCTAGCTTATTTAGTCAATGGAGTTATTTTAACTATACTCAATTGGTCACTTGATTTCGATTAGGGTCTGTTTGATTGCAAATGTGGAATTTGGGTGGAAAGAAAATGAATTACAGGGAATTGAATTACCTAAAATTTGTTTTACTGGGAATTGTAATTAATTGTGTTTAGTTAGTATAATTTTTCACTTGGAAAATATTGAAAGTTTGGTTTCTGTTTGACTTTATTTTCATGGAAATTGTCCATTTAAGTGATAATTTTTTTACCATTAAATCTAAAATTTGTTCCAATTGAAAAAAATAATAATAATAATAAATAAATAAAATTATCATATCGAATACCATTCGTTTGACTTTGTTTTACATGGAAATTGTCAATAAAAGTGATAAATGTTTTTTCCATTGTGTCTAGAATTTTTTCCAATTGTCCAAAAAAAAAAAAAACTGGAAAATCAATTTCCACAAATTTGTTGAAATTGGTTTTCCACAAAATCAAGAAAAATGTGAGTGAGAGCCAAATCAAGAAAATGAATTCCATGGAAAAAAAAAAAAAAAAAAAAAAGTGTATCAAACAAAACAAAAATAAAAGTTGAAATTAATTTTTCATTTTCCATGAAAACTTTTGCATAATCAAATAGGGCCTCAGTGAAAGTAACATCCAATCCTATGTGGTAGCCACTGTCATTAGTTAGATTTGTCAATTACAATTAGTGGCACTGGCTATATTTTGTGGTTCTTGAAGCATGTGTTAACAGTAATTGACCAGACCATTTGTGGTTGTGTGATTGGTTGATCCTTCCTTAAAACTATAAATAAAAACAAATAAGCATCTAAATTTAAGCCACAAGTTTGTCAACAAGTAATGCTTGTAAAATTACTCTTGAAAATGAATGAACATTTTGATTATCTCTACAATATTAATCCCATCGTCCTTGATCGAGCATGTCTACCTAAGTCATCCTTAGGAATTTTGGAGGCAATCTTAGAAACATAGCATCTTCGATCTTTATTGGCAAATGAACTTATAAACGATAAACCCAAAATCAGATTTTTTTTCTCTTCTTGTCATGATGAATTGATGATCACTTTTTTTCTTCTTTAATGGAACTATTTTTCATCTCGTGCTGATATCGTAAGAACTTATTTGTTTATGTTTGAGGT
The DNA here is from genome assembly GCA_019097785.1 of Fraxinus excelsior. NCBI lineage: Eukaryota > Viridiplantae > Streptophyta > Magnoliopsida > Lamiales > Oleaceae > Fraxinus > Fraxinus excelsior. Next base: position 32,748 of record JAGHKM010000024.1, read on the forward strand.
AATTTTTTTCCAGGCCACTCTTGTTTCTCATTCTTCTGTTTTTCAATTTTAGATTATAAATTCGTATATTTTGTATTCCATTTTTCTCACTTCTTAAACCTTTAATTTTATTAAGAGCACTTTCTAGTACGTAGATGACGGAGAATTAGAACGGATTATATTGTTAGTTTCCAGATTTAAATGCGTATTTTTGGAAATGTTATTATAGTTTGATTTATTACCTTTTGTAGTATTTTCTTACTTGGTATGGGCCTTTTGAAACTCTATATAAAGGGATTTTATGTTGTGTAATTGACAACTTTGAATGAATAAAAATTGATATATTTCTTTCCCAATTTCTCTCTATTATCTCCCTCTTCTCTCTTTTCCCCCTCCTTTCTCTTCCTGTGTTCCCTTTCCCCTTCTCTTATAATTGTTCTTGTTGCATCTTGTATCAGTAGACCTCCAATGGTCTCAGCAAATTTGGTGTAACCTCTCCAGAGGTTACACCAAATTTGCTGAGACCATTTTTTCAATTATTTTGCACCAAGTTTTATTTTACAAATTATATTATTAAAAAAATCGTTAAATTAGGAATTATATTTAGCCTTGGTTAGGTTCCCATTATTTTAAAAATACATTTTTTCTATCTTATTTCAACCACACATTCTTCAACAAAATAATATTACTAGCAAAAAACTTTTTCTTTCTTTGGTTTTTTTTAACCATACATTCTCTATCAAAATTACATATAACGAGAATGACAACTTGGTTTATCACTTATTCATCGGAATTAGTATATTAATTTATTGTTGAAATAATAATAATTTATTAAATGATTAGAATTTAAAAATAACCATCATATTAAAATAATTATGTATCAATTAAAATCTATTAATACTAAAATATTAAATAAGGACATAAATGGAAGAAACAAAATTTATAAAGTGTAAACAAGGGGGGAAAATGGGGTTAAGTGATACCCTAAATTTGGTGTAACGCTATTCATTACGCTATCCTTTGCATAATATTTAGGATATAACTTGAGGAGCTTTTTGCACTATATTTGATATTTTACACCAAATATAACCTCCCATTGGAGATGTCCTTGTGCACGTCTTCCCTCCCCCCTATTTCATGTTTTTTTGCAACATTTCTACATCTGTAGATTTTCATTTTTTGTGAAGAAAATATTAATACGAAAAGTTGAAAATATAAATTTTTTAATATAGTGTATTAAATTAGTTATCATTTTTTATTGAATTTATATACTACTGTAAATCTCACTACAGAATATAAGAATTGAATGTATAAATGTGTGAAAAGCGGTACCAAATCATTGATAAAATGGAACTAGATAAATAGAAATATGAGCATAGAAGATGTAGACAGGGTTAAGTATTACTCGAAGAATAAAGTGTCGATGGAAAGCTAGTAAAAATATTTTATTTATTGACAACACAGAGTAAATAGAGTGATGGATGTTTTACATCAAAATTAAAGCAATAACAACATGGTAAGAAATAGAGTGAAGTTATGGATTTAAATGCCCAATCATGATCACAGTCAACTAATCCAGGGATTGTTATAGACTAAAAAAGTTCAATGCATCTTGTACATGCTCAAATGTAAAAAAAAAAAATATGTGCATGTGCTGTCTCACTCTTGATTATATAAAAATATTTCATTGCTGAATAGTATATTCAGTAATTCTTGAATTCTTCTTTGTTCATGTATTGTCTCTCACAATTGATATTTCTTTTCCTATTACAATGTACACATCCTTTGCTAATTATTCTTCTTCTTTATTGTAGCTGGTGATTTCTTTATAATGATATATCGATTGTGCATTTGCTTATGTTTTCTAAACGCGAGTGCTGCCCATATTTGCAAGACTCATCTTGTTTATGTTTAATTGACTAAACATGGCCTTCATATATCTTCCATTGTTCACTTCTCAAGATGTTTTGAAAACTATTCCCGTGCTTGGTACCCATTATTTTCAAAATGTATTTTTCTCTTTCTTATTTCCAAAATTTTTCCTTATTTTTTAACCATACATTTTCCATCAAACTATTATTCCAGAATACATTTTTATCATAAAAATGAGACTCAAACGTGCTCAATATATGTTTTCGAGCTGCAAAATGTGAATCTTGTATAAGTCAGGTGATCTTAACTGTGAATTGATGAGTGTGAGCACTGCATTTTGATTAATCTTTGTTTCAATGCAAATATAATCTCCCTAGTAAAGGAGAATATAATTTACCTACCTCGATGAATTTTTGCAATTACTAAGATAATTTTTGCACATTGTTTTTTTATATTATTTGTTACTCATATAAATAATCGTAAAAAAATATACACGACGTGGCAACCGGACAAAGTCACACGTAGCATGGAGACGGGCAACTCGGTTCTATACATATCATTCTGCCCATACGAAAATTTGGCCGAACCCCTATTGGTCGAGCCCTAATAGGGCCGAACCCCCATGAATAGTTGCGCCCAATGGATGACATGAGATAGGTAGAGACGTATTAGAGAAAATCTTCATACTAGATCTTGTATCAAGTGGGTGATATGACAACTCACTAGATATTTAGTTCTACTCAATCAAACAAGTCAAGTCTAGTCTTACATGTCAGATCTAGGGTTGCCAAGCCGTCATAACATTAATAACAAAATGGCATATGAATGATTGATTGATGACTATGACAAGAGGTCCCAGCTGTGCGGATGATGCCACGTATCCTCTCATCTAACGACTCTTAATCATCATCTTCTACTATAAAAGCAATACAGAGTATCATTTTGAGGAAAAGAAAAGGGGCAAGTTTACACACTTAAGAAAAACTTGATTCTCTCCATCCTACTCTACGACCGATCCCCTTTTTATGTACCAAATAAATACCACACAACTTGTCAAATATTCTGGATCATCTCCATAAAGCCATTCGTGAATGTGTGATTCGAACTACAAATATATTGAAATCCGGCTTAGGTGGATACTAGTTTCTATTTTTCTATTGGCCACGTCATCGGTCCATTTTTTGCGGTCAACAGATTAGCGCCGTTTGTGGAAATCTTTGATACCATAACCACGAGCATCCTTGTGGTAAAAGCCATCTGGGAGAAGAGCCTTGAAGAAAGGTTTAGTTCTTGAAGAAAGAATCATCGCCTAGAAGCATCTCAAAAACATTATGAGTTCTAGCAACCAACCAACACACGGCGGAAATAGATAACAAGAGGCTATGAAGGAGAACCCCTAAAGAAGGGGACAAGTTTGAAGAATTAAGAGGTCTCATCCCTGAAACATGGGATTTTGCCTCTACACAAATGACTCATCTATTTTCAAAGGCTTCATCCTTGTAGGAATACTCCAACTCTACAACCATGATTTTTTCAAGTGTAGAGGCCTCATATTGGCCTATTCAATAGCGCTTTCGCCATGCAACACCTCTTCCTAGCCTATGCATAAGTGTCTTCCACATGTGATAAGTAAATATCCCCAAATTGAAGGAGAACAATGCAAAAGAAGAGAAAGTGACTAAAAGCGAACAAAAAAGTGAACTTGGGGACTAAAGTGTAGGAGTGTCAAAAGTTGAAGGACTTTGGATGCAATTTATCAAGTGTACGATCGAAATAAAAGTCAAAATATGGGGACCAAAATATAGAAGATGAAAAGTTAAGGGACCTGATCATGAAAATATTGAAGGACTTGAAAGCAATTTTTAGTTTCACCTATGCATCAATGCATTTCTCGTGAAATGAAGGAAAGCCCCTAAAGAAGGAGCTATGAATAATAACTCCTAAAGAAGGAAGGACCTCTGAAAAGGGGTCATATTTGATGAATTAATAGGCCTTGTTCTGAAATATGGAACTCTGTAATACAAGGCCTCATCTCATCTATGCATCAGTGCCTTAACCATGCAAGGCTTCATCTTGACTATATATCAATGCTTCGACTGTATAAAACCCCTTCCATGGATGGATCAAACACCATGGAGGAAGCCCTTGCAAGGAAGAGTTATTCCCTTGCAATGAGGTAAAATAGTCTCATCAAGGACAAGTGTGATGTATCTCACAAAGAGCCACAACTTGTTACCTTAGAGGATTAACCCCTTCCATGGATGGATCAAACACCATGGACGAAGCCCTTGCAAGGAAAAACTATTCCCTTACAATGAGGTAAAATAGTCTCATCAAGGACAAGTGTGATGTATCTCACAAAGAGCCACAACTTGTTACCTTAGAGGATTAACCCCTTCTATGGATGGATCAAACACCATGGAGGAAGCCCTTGCAAAGAAGAGCTATTCCCTTGCATGAGGTAAAATAGCCTCATCAAAAACAAATGTGATCTCACAAATAGCCACAACTTGTTACCTTAAATGATTAACCCCTTCCATGGATGGATCAAACACCATGGAGGAAGCCCTTGCACGAATAGGTTGTCCCTTATTTAAAGGGCCTCGTCCAAGTTCAATTCATCTTCATCAACGGCTGCCTCTTTCCAAATGGGCTCTCCCGTATATAAAGGGGCTCGCCCAAGTTCAATTCAACCTCATTAACGACTACCTCTTCCCGAATGGGCTCTCCCGTATATAAAGGGGCTCACCAAAGTTTAGTTCAACCTCAACAACGACTGTTTCTTCCTGAATGGGCTCTCCAGTGTATAAAGGGACTCACCCAAGTTCAATCCAACCTTATCAATGGTTGCCTCTTCCCGAATGGGCTCTCCCTTATATAAAGGAACTTGTACAAGTTTAGTTCAGCCTCATCAACGGCTGCCTGACAGCCTCTTCTCGAATGGCCTCTCCTTTATATAAAAGGCCTCGCCCAAGTTCACATTAGCCTTATCAACGGCTGCCTCTTCCCAAATGGGCTCTCCCTTATATAAAAGGTATCACCCAAGTTCAATTCAGCTTTATCAACGGCTGCCTCTTCCCGAATGGGATCTAAAGGGCCTCGCCCAAGTTCAATTCAGCCTTATCAACAGCTGCATCTTCCCGAATGGCCTTTCCCTTATATAAAGAGCCTCGCCCAAGTTCATATTAGCCTTATCAACGGCTGCCTCTTCCCGAATGGGCTCTCCCTTATATAAAAGGTCTCGCCCAAGTTCAATTCAGCCTTATCAATAATTGTCTCTTTCCAAATGGCTCTCCCATACATAAAGGGTATCGCCCAAGTTCAGTCCAGCCTCATCAACGGCTGCCTCTTCCCGAATGGCCTCTCCCTTTTATAAAGGGCCTCACCCAAGTTCATATCAGCCTTATCAAAGACTACATCTTCCTGAATGGGCTCTCCCATAAATAAAAGGTCTCGCTCAAGTTCAATTCAACCTTATCAACTGCTGCCTCTTCCCGAATATACTCTCCCTTATATAAAGGGCCTCGCCCAAGTTCAGATCAGCCTAATCAACGACCACCTCTTCCCAAATGGCCTTTCCTTTATATAAAGGGCCTCGTCCAAGTTTAGATCAGCCTAATCAACGGCTGGCTCTTCCCAAATGGGCTCTCCCTTATTTAAGGGCCTCGCCCAATTTCAATTCAACCTTATCAATAGCTACATCTTCCCGAATGGCATCTCCCTTATATAAAGGGTCTCATCCAAGTTCAGATCAGCCTTATCAACGACTGCCTCTTCCCAAATGGCCTCTTCCTTATATAAATGGCCCTGTCCAAGTTCATATCAGCGTTATCAACGGACGCTTCTTCTTGAATGGGCTCTCCCTTATATAAATGGTATCGCCTAAGTTCAATTCAACCTTATCAACGGCTGCCTCTTCTCGAATGGGCTCTCCCTTATATAAAGGGCATCGCCCAAGTTCAGATTAGCCTTATCAACGGCTGCCTCTTTTCGAATGGGCTCTTCCTTATATAAAGTGTCTCGTCCAAGTTCAATTCAACCTTGTCAATGGTTGTCTCTTCCCGAATGGGCTCTCCTTTATATAAAGGGTCTCGTCCTAGTTCAGATCAGCCTTATCAACGACTGCCTCTTCCCGTATAGGCTCTCCCGTATATAAAGGGCATCACCCAAGTTCAAATCAGTCTTATCAATGACTGCCTCTTCCCGAATGGGCTCTCCCTTATATAAAGGGCCTCGTCCAAGTTCATATCAGCCTTATTAATGGCTGCCTCTTCCCAAATGTGTTCTTCCTTATATAACGAACATCGCCCAAGTTCAATCCCTCTGCCTCACCGCGAGTTTCAACTATCTAACTTTTCTTTTTTTAAACTGGAAAGTCCACGCAATATATAAATAATTATACCTTGACTTAGGGGACTGGTGTTACTCATATAAATAATCGTAAAAAAATATACACCACGTGGTAAAACGACAAAGTCACATGTAGCATGGAGATGGGCAACTCAGTTCTATACACATCGTTTTGCCCATATGGAAATTTGGTCGAACCCCCATGAAGAGCTGCGCCCCAGTAGATGACATGAGATATGTAGAAGTGTATTAGAGAAAATCTTCATACTAGATCTTGTATCAAGTGGGTGATGTGACAACTCACTAGATATTTAGTTCTACTCAATCAAACAAGTCTAGTCTAGTCTTACACGTCAGATCTAAGGCTGCCAAACCGTCATAGCATTAATCACAAAATGGCCTATGAATGATTGATTGATGGTTATGACAAGAGGTCACAGCTGTGCGGATGAGGTCATGTGCCCTCTCATCTAACGACTCTTAATCATCATTTTCTATTATAAAAGTAACACTTAGTATCATTTTGAGGAAAAGAAAGGGGGCAAGTTTACACACTTAAGAAAAAATTGATTCTATCCATTTCACTCTATAACCGACCCCCTTTTTCTGTACCAAATAAATACCACACAAATTGACAAATATTTTGGACCGACCATCTCCTTCATCAAACCATTTTGATACTAGTTTCTATTTTTCTGTTGGCCATGTCATCGGTCTATTTTTTTGGGTCAACATTATTAATAATTAGAATGTCAAATAAGTTTCAGGTATGATTTATGAAAATCATGAATGTGGTCTTTTTATTTCAAATTGACAGGTAACAGGTCGGAGGAATATGCGACATTTTTTTCCAGGAAATCTCTAAACCACTGCCTACATTTCAGGAAATTGTGCACCGTAAATAGTCATAACTATTTGTGTTTAAGCTACTGCAACGTTTCAATGTATTAGTTTAAGTGGTGGAAAAAAATTCTAATTCCATTTGCTCTTTAAGTTTGGGATCTTCAATGCAATATTCTAACTTGAAGGAAGTTTTATTTGATCCCCAATGCCTTTGCGTAGACCCTCACTTCCCAAACTTCTTCTTGACAATGTTTCTTGCATGAGAAATGCCTAAAAAATTCTTCACCGTGTGGATGTCTCCATCCATGATAGAGGAGCACTTGTTCTAATAGGTGCCAACGGCTCAGGCAAAACAACTTTATTGCGTATGTTGGCTGGTTTTTCTAAACCATCTGCTGGCGAGGTTCTCTGGAATGGTCACAATATTACTGAATCGGGTGTTTTCCATCATATAAACTTCAGATTAACTAGCTTTCCTTCAAAGATGCTATCAAAATAGGGCACACAGTTCTTAACAATGTTCAGTAGTTCAAAGTTCTCAAAGGCAAGCAATGAAGATCTTTGTCTGCCCTAGAGCTTATGGGCATCAGAAAGTTAGCAAAAGAGAAAGCAAGAATGCTCTCAATTGGCCAACATAAAAGGTTACAACTTGCAAGGCTATTGGCTATGGATAGGCTAATTTGGTTGCTTGATGAGCCTTCGATGGCCTTGGATAATGAAGGGGTCAAGTTGCTTGAAGACATTATTGCAGATCACAAAAAAAAGGGTGGGATTCTCATTGTAGCAACACATTTGCCAGTAAAGATTGAAGATGTTGTGTAGAGATCAAATGCCACTAAGTAGCCAATTAAAACATACAATCAACAAAAATAAATGTGCAAGAAACTGAAAAATTGTAAAGAACACTAGAGATTTTCGCCTTAAGGCAAGAGGTTCAGAATAATCCTAATACCCTTTTGAGCTTCCGTCAATCTAGAAGAGATCACTATATTAACCAAGGATCAAAGCCCGTTCATCAATACATCAAGGCAATCGGCAAGAATCACACAAGAATCTTCATAGTAATAAACTCTCTCAAACTGAACACGGGAATCCACACAAGGATACAAATCAGCTCACTACAAATCACTCAAGATATGTACACAAGCTGATTAACACTCGATTTACAATAGATTTTAAATTTAGAGTGCAAGAACAAAGAAAACGGAGAGATCGGCCAAAGAGTTCTAGAAAGGGTAAGAGAATGAATGAAAATCACACGTTCAAAGGCTCCTACCCTAGACTTTAAGAGAAGTCTCCAGAAGGTCTCCATCCAACGGTTCGTGGGGTGACACTTGACGACATCTCAAGCAGTCCATGTTTTAGTAAAAACGCACCCAGCTGAAGTGTAGAGATGAGAAACACGTTTTTTTCCAAAACAGAACAGAGGACTCCAAGAATACAATTAAAGTACATCCCAACAGCAAGCTATTTAAGCCCAATAGTCAAACAACGGCCCAACATCATTGTGCCATTTTCTCCACAATCTCCACCTTGGTAAAATCGTCTAAGTTCATCTATAGTGATTTCTCCATTATGGCATCATTTGCTCTTATTACCTGATACCCACATCATCAGGTATCAATGTTTAGCAGCTTTAAACAGTCCAAAAACTTATTTAAAGGCAGCACTTTAGTTCCAACATCAGCAGGATTATAATGAGTAGAATTTTTTTCAAGTTTCACAATACCTTGTGAGATAACATCTCTAATAAAATGAAATTTCACATCAACGTGTTTAGATCTATTATGCAAAACAGGATTTCTACTCAAATAAATGGCAGATTGGCTATCAGAAAATAAAACAACATCTTTCACAAAGTCAAATTCATTTAAAAGTCCCTTCAACCAAATGCCTTCTTTTATAGCATCAGTTGCAGCAATATATTCAGCCTCAGTTGAAGATAATGCAACAATTTCCTGTAATTGAGATTTCCGACTAATGCATGAATTACACAAAGTATACACATAAGCAGAAGTAGACTTCCTATTATCCATATCGCATGCATAGTCAAAATCAGTATAATCTCTCAAGATAACAGCATCAGATTGTTTCTTATAATGAATTCCCAAGTCACAAGTTCCCTTAATGTATCTAAAAAGCCATTTCATAGCTTCCTAATGGGTTTCACCAGGATTTGACATAAATCTACTCAACACACTTATAGAGAATGCCAAATCAGGTCTAGAACAAACCATTAGATACATAACATTGTATTAGAATAAGGCACTCTTGCCATTCTTTTGAACTCAATTTCAGACTTGGGAGATTGATCACTTGAAAGTTTAAAGTGATTTGCTAAAGGTAAACTCACACTTTTAGCATCACTCATAGAAAGTTTTTCCAGCAATTTCAAAACATGGGATTTTTCACTTAGACTAAGTATATCTTCCCTTCTATTCCTTTTAATTTCGATACCCAAAATTTTTCGAACATGACCTAAGTCCTTCATTTCATTTCAAATTCAAATTTCAATTTGTTTTTAATTAACTCTATTTCTTTTATGTCATCAACATAAAGAAGAAGATAGAGTAAATTTTCACCACCATTATCTTTGCAATAAAGACATATATCAAAATTACGTCTTTTAAAACCAAGTACAAGTACAAATGTATCAAATCTCTTGTATCATTGTCTTGGAGCTTGTTTTAAACCATATAAGGATTTTTTAAGAAATCATACAAGGTCATAATTTTTATTTATTTCAAAACCTTTTGGTTGTTCCATGTAAATAGTTTCATCAAGATCTTCATTTAAAAAGGCAGTTTTGACATCCAATTGATCCAATTCCTAATTAAACTGAGCTACTAAGGCTAAAATTACTCTAACAGTTGTAAATTTTACAACTGGAGAAAAGATTTCATTAAAATCTATTCTCTCCTTCTGAGTGAAGCCCTTAGCCACTAGTCTAGCTTTGTATCTAATGTCATTCTCATTTTGTTCCCCCTTTTTTATCTTAAAGATTCATTTACAATCCACAACCCTTTTCCCTTTAGGTCTACTAGTCAAACCCATATTTTATTCTTCTTAAGAGATTCCATCTCATCTTGCATTGCTTCAAGTCAATGCTTGAAATCTTTGCTATTCATAGCCTCATCATATGATACAGGTTCATTCTCAATAAAACCTTGAACAGTAAGCAAAGATACTTCATCATCAAACCTCACAGGTGGTCTAACTTGTCTTCTTTGCCTATCTTGAGCTAGTTGATAATCACCTAAAGTTGATTTGTCTCTAAATCAGTATCAAAATGTTCAACCTCTCAAGTTTGAATATTAGGTGATTGATTATCATCCTCAACTTTGTCCACCTCAATTTCAGTCTCTCTCTCTATGTTGTCAGTCTGATTTAAAGGTCCAGAACTACTATTATTTTTCAAACAAGGTAAATCATCATCATTAAACACCACATTTCTACTTATTATGATCTTATACGCTTTGGTTTCTCTCACCCATATTCTATACCCTTTTATCCCTTCACCATAACCCAAGAAGATACACTTAAGAGCCATATGATCTAATTTCCCTTCATATTGATGTGCAAAGGCTGCACACCCAAACACTCTTAAATTGCTAAGGTCAACAGGTCTACCATTCCACACTTCTTCAGGGGTCTTAAAATGTATAGCACTAGCAGGACTTCTATTGATAAAATAACTAGCAGTTTTTGCAGCTTCTCCCCAAAATAATTTGGGAAGACCAAAACTTAAAAGCATGCATCTAACTTTTTCAAGTAAAGTTCTATTCATTCTTTCAGCCAAGCCATTTTGTTGTGGAGTGTGTGTAACAATTTTGTGTCTCAATAAACAATGTAATTTACACAAATCATTAAACTCATAATTGTAAAATTCAAGTCCATTATCAGTTCTTAATACTTTTACACTTTTATCAATTTGGTTTTCAATCAAAGGCGTTCAATCTTTAAAAGCAGTAAATGTATCATATTTAGATTTCAATAGAAACATCCAATTCTTTCTAAAAAATCATCAATGATTAACAAGAAATATTTAAAACCAATATGAATGGGAATATTAGCTAGTCCCCAAAGATCAACATATAAGTATTCAAGAGTAGACACATATTTATGCATTTCAGGCAAAAATGGTAATCTATTATGCTTTCCTAGGATGCAATAATCACAAAAATTGAGTTTCTCAATGTTATCTTTTCCAAAGGCACCTTATTTTTTTAAAATCTGCAACCCTTTATCACTAATATGACCTAATCTCTTGTGTCATATTTATGACTTATCATTAGAAACAGAAAGTGCTGTTGAAGTGGAGTCAAGAAATGTTTTGAGTTTGCAAAATGTAAAGTTCATGTCTCTTGGGAGTTTCCACAATTAAGTGTGAATTCCTCAAGATTTTAATGTATCCCGTATTGATCATAATGTCATAGTTTAGGTCATCTAATACACATAAAGAAATCAAATTTCTTTAAAGGCCAGGAACATATCTAGTCTTTTCTAAGACAAATACTTTATTATCCTTTACTCGTAAAGTGATGGATCATACACCCTTAACTTGACATGTCATATGATTACCTATTAAAAGTTAACCACCATTTACATTTTCGAAATCACCAAACCATTCTTTATTAGAACACATGTGATAGGTACAATCTGAGTCAAGAATCCACTTTTGACTAAGTTGATGGGCAACAGCAACATAGACTTCATCTATATTAGTTTCATTATTGCAGGCTAAAGTTGCATCCCCATCCATTTTAGACTTATTCCTATTATCACTAAGTCTTTTAGGACAATCCTTGATAAAATGACATTCCTCTTGACAGTAAAAATATTTTTTACCTTTGATTTTCATTTTATCTTTTTGATTCCCCTTTTTCTTGTGTCCAAATTTCTTATTGACATTATTGTTTCAAGTATTAAACTTAGACTTAGCCATCAAATTCAGACCACTAGAAGACTCTTTCCGATCAGATTTTAACTCTAACTCTTTAGTTCTTAGAGCATTAATGATAACCTCAGTAGTTAGAGTGTCTCTACCATATTCAATAGCACTTTTAACATCTTTATACTTATCACCTATTGAATTTAATAGAACCACAGCCAGCTGTCCACTTGAGAGTTTCTCATCACGGTTGGCTAGGTCGCGGGTTAATCAGTTGAATATATCAATATTAGTATCAAGGTCAAGAGATGGATCAAGTTTAAAACCAAAAAACTGTTTTAGGAGATAAACCTTATTTGGCATAGCTTTATTCAAATAAGTTTTCTTCATTTTTTCTACAATTCAGCAGCAGTTTTTATTTCTCCTACTTCTCTAAGCACATTATCAGACAAATGCAGAAAAATCGAACTCCATGCAATTTCATCTTGTTCAGTAACTTTACTAGAATCCATATCAGTAGGTCATGACTCATCAATGGCTTTTGCACACTTTTGTTGAAGTAAAAGAGCTTTTATTTTCTGGCGTCAGAGACTAAAGTCTCATTTGCCATTAAAAACTTCCAATTCAAATTTAGAAGAAGTTATAATGAAAAATTTGAATGAATGGCTAATGAATGCAGGTCAGGCAGAGCATACCAAGAGTATACACAGTAAGTAATAATTCAAATGTCAACACTCCAGAGACAATAACATGAATTATACAACCAGCAGAATGTATATACTCAATTCAATGATTTACAAATTCAGTTTCAGGCAAGAACTTCAACAATTCATGTAACAACTTACAAGATATTGCACAAATTATCACAGTTGCAATATACAGTATTGAAAACATATACAAAATTTTTGAATCGAGGTTCTTGACTCGAAAAACAAGACAACCCCAGATTCCAAACAACTCGGGGATTTCTAGACAAAGGAATTGCCCAGCAGAGTCTTAAACCCAGGTTAAAAACGTATTTCAGATTCACAATAGTATAAGCAACAAATCAGTGCACTTAGGTAAAAACTAGAACGAACTCACCAAAGGTCCTATGTTATGGTTTCAAGAAACTAAATCACCACACGAATCAAATGAAACAGGTTACTGTCTGCACAAATTGAGACCCCAAGAGCCACTGCCTATAGCTCTGATACCACTGTAGAGATCAAATGCCCCTAATTAGCCAATTAAAACATACAATCAACAAAAATAAATGTGCAAGAAACTGAAAATTTGTAAAGAACATGAGAGATTTTCGCCCTAAGGCAAGAGGTTCGGAATAATCATAATCCCCTTTTGAGCTTCCGCCAATCCTGAAGAGATCACTATATTAACCAATGATTAAAGTCCGTTCATCAATACACCAAGGCACTCAACAAGAATCACACAAAAATCTTCACAGTAATGAACTCTCTCAAACCGAACACAGGAATCCACACAACGATACAAATCAGCTCACTACAAATCACTCAAGATATGTACACAAGCTGATTAACACTCGATTTACAAGAAATTTTAATTTCAAAGTGCAAGAACGAAGAAGATGGGGAGAGCAGCCAGAGAGTAAGAGAATGAATAAAAATCACACGTTCAAAGGCTCCAACCCTAGACTTTTAAGAGAAGTCTCCAGAATGTCTCTATCCAACGGTGCGTGGGGTGACACTTGGCGACATCTCAAGTAGTCCAAGTTTTAGTAAAAAATGCACCTAGCTAAAGTGTAGAGATGGGAAACACATTTTTCTTCAAAACAGAACAGAGGACTCCAAGAATACAATTAAAGTCTAGCCCAACAAGAAGCTATTTCAGCCCAATAGTCAAACAACAGCCCAAGTTCATTGTGCCATTTCCTCCACACTATGTTTCTAAGATTGCCACCAAGATTCCCAAGAAGGATGACCTTGGTAGACATGCTCGATTGAGGGTGATGGGATTAATATTGTAGAGACAGTTAGAGATTGTGTGGATATTTGTGTTTAAAAGTAAGCCACATGAAGCACCTTGAGTTTCTCGTCCGAAACTATTGAGATATAGGTCTTCTAATTTCGCAGTCTACATTAAGATTAGGAACTTCTTGTTTGACGGGAATTGAAGCGAAATTGATAGCTTTAAGGGATTGTAAAGTATATTTAGAGAGTGTTCGGTATAGTTCAAAATTCAATTAAAATTGAAAATATAGTCATTATTGAGTCTCACTCATCTAATAAAAATCAACAATAATGGCTAGTTTTTCGATTTTAATTCGATTTTAATCTCTACCAAATTATTCTTTGCTGAATTTGTTTGGTCCTTAGATTTCCTTATTTGGGGATGTACAGTTAATTAGGATCGCTCAAGTTCTTTTAAACCTTGAAATTATACCTTAGCTTTTGTGCTATTTTACTGTTGGGGGAGAAAATTCTTATGGATCAAAAAATTCTTGTCAAAGAGAGGTGAATATGATATAGAACAACACTTCATTCGACCCATAGTTATCTTAAATTATCTAATGAAATCAATATAAAGTGATTTACAATTTCGAATTACATTCTGTTTTTTTAGCGTTGAACTATAAATTTAATAACATTTTTAAAGATAATAAAAATTCAAAGTGTTAATCGAACAAATCTGAGATTTGCTCGACATACCTATTTTCATATATTAAACTCGAGATATGCCTAACAAACTCGATAGTTAATCTACTAACTTGTCAGATGATTATAAAATTCGATATTTGACTGTTAAAACTCGTCATTTCATCCATCAAAAGTTGAGTGACCGTTTATGCAAGTTTCGAATTTCAGTGACCATTTTGAAATTTTTCTGTAACTTCAGTGACCATTTGCGAAATTAAGCCATAATTATTTATCTTGTGGAAATTTGTGTAATAAAAATTCAAAGTGTTAGTCGAATAAATCTCGACATACCCTATTTTTATATATTAAACTCAAGATATGTCTAACAAATTTGAATAATGCTACGTGTACACAATCTTTTACACCCCCTTCACATGGAGGGGGGTCCACACATAATAAAATAATCGTGGCCCCCCTCCATGTGAGGGGGTGTAAAAGATTGTGTAAAGGGTGAGGTGTACATGTAGCATCACCCAACAAATTTAATCCACTAACTTGTCACATGATTATAAAATTCAATATTTGCCTGTTAAAAACTCGTCATTTCATCCATCAAATGTGAGATTATGGACAATTCTCAGTTGAGAATTTCTTTAGATGATGCTGAAAATCTGAAATGTAGAATTTCTTTGTATTTTATTTTGCACAGCATTATCTTCTTTGCAACAGTGATTCAAATTTTAGTGGCTAAAATTCACTACTATTAAAATAGTAAACAAAGTTCTTTGTATCTATCGTAAATGATAGTGTGCAAAATCCACCATTTCACCTTAGCAAACAGTAAAGGAAATGCATAATCATAGTCCAAATGTTGGGATTTAATTTGTGATGTAGGCTTACGTATATAATTAATTGTGTATAAAAACTATCTTAAAATTAAATTTGTTTAAAGTGATTTAATAAATAATTTAAGTAGTTGGGGATTGGACATCTAAATAAGGTGTGGGTCTAACAGAGATCGGATCATTTAGGATTGTATTTTCATGATGGATCGAAATACATAAATAGGGTTATGGTTCTCAATTCATATGTAATTCTCATTTTTTGTATCGTCTCTTCAACACAAGAATACAAGATAAATCATATTGAAAAGGAAAATTCAAAATCCACAATCATCAACAAGAAATCAAGAATCAAGGAGAAGTAATCAAGATCAAGAAGTCGTAGTCAAGAATGTCCAGTTCAAGATTTAGAATCAAAATTCAGTATTATTATAATCATTCCCAATGAATCAATGTATGTTCCACACTTTACAATTCTCTTGGTGAATTTGACAGGAAGATTTTGACATTAATTTTAAAAAATCATTAAAATTCTAACACCAAATTCAACTAAATTGAGAAAGGCAAATCCGTAGATTTGCTAGATGACAAAGGTTGCTAGAACTTGTTCTACCAAAAAAGTAATCTTGCTAGATGACAATTGCACAATCATAGTTTACTATGAAGAACGATAATTGACAAAAATAAAAATAAAAAAATTGCAAGATAATTTGTGATAGAAAAAATTCCAGATTTGTTAAACAAACTCGAGACTTGACCTTCTAATTTGTTAAATGTCCATAAAATTCGATATTTGCTCAGTGAAAACTTGTCATGTCATCAAATCAAATTAAAGATTATTTACAACACTCGGTTTGAAATTCCCTTTGATTGGAATGGACATGGGTCAGGGTTCATAAGTCGTTAAATTTGATTTGGGACTAAAGTCTGAAACTTAAAATGAAATAAGAAAATGTAATTTAGGATTGCGCAATTTATGTTGAAGGAATGATTTCATCTAAGTAATTTTGAATTTTCATTTGTGTTACTTTTCTCACTTTTAAGTAGATAACATTATGAATGTAATGAAAAGTTTTTGAAACTTGAACTACAATCATTTACACACAAAATTTAGATATCTTAAATGCTCTGTATGGTGGGCGTAACTCATAAGTGCATTTGTATACTTACGTGGGATGGGATGCAATTGTAAGTCAAATGAATGAAATATAGTCAAGGTAGTTTCACAAATTAATTTTCAATTGAAAAAGTTAAGCTTCAAATTTTCGACCTCATGTTGATATTCATTTTTTTAATAGCCAATGTTCGAACTAAAAACTTTGTATTCTATAAGAATTGTAGTTATTTGGGTTAGTTTTTCAACGTACTTTGAATCAACCCAATCCAATATCGAGAAAAAAAGTTATGACAATAATAACAACCACTTAGGGACGAAATCGCGTGAACATGTGCTTTCAATAGCCATCTCGGGCGCATCGTTATTTCTGGGGACCTCTACTGCAATTCCATTTTTAATTAAAAAAAATTCTTCGACTGAAATTGTAACATGATTTTTACCTAATTTTCGACTCCTATAAATACAAAACTTGGACAAAAACATTTGAAATTTCTCTTGAGCCTCTTAATACACAATTATACTATCGATTTCACACAAAAGAAAATTACTATATTTTGAAAGAGGAGATGAAGTCCTAGCAAGAATTGAATGTCAATTACATCAACAAATTGAAGATTTGAACATTGGACTTGAAAATCAATTTCTTTTGCTTTATTTTATGACCCCGGTAGTATTTTTATATTATTCTTTTGTGTAATTTATATAAATTCATACTAGACTAGATCCGTTTATGTATTAGACGAAAATAAACCATATCATTTATGTATTTTAAGTAGTTTAATATTTCTTGTTTTTCTTGATTAAATTTCCATTTTCATTGTGTTATTTAATTGTTTGATCGCCAAGTAAACAATTAGTTACTTGTTTTAGTGTTGGAAACTCACAATATGTTTAGAACTTAGCAAAATTAACACAAGTAATAGATCTCATGAATAACAATATCGCGTGATATAGATAATCTAAAATTTATTTCATTCTAACAATTCGAATTTGTACTATGAATAAAATTAGTCATAATTAGAATAAACTTAATTTCTCTTGAAAAAAAAATTAATATATTAGTTTCATCGATTGTCAATAATATAGGAACGAAACTAAATTACATAATTGAGAATTTAAATAGATAGCAATAGATAAATTTGAAATCCAATACAATCATCTATAATGTGAAATGAACATACTTTTTACATGTATCTTAGCATAATTTAGAATAATCACAAATTAAATCTCTTTTGTGTTACATAATTCGAATTCCATACGAAGTAGTAAACTTGAATTTAAATTTATTCTCCATGAAACGATACTCTTTAATCATCAAATCTATTACCAGTCAACGATCACATTTACTTGCGTGTTTCGCTCAATTAGAAATTAACGATAATATTTAAAATTTTAATATAAATAAATATAGTGTTTAGATTATTGAATTTAATTAGGTTACTGTTGAATTATTATGTGGATAAATATAATATTTTTATTAAACTTTTATTTGGAATGAATTTATATTAGAATAGATATATAACAATGGTGGTTCCTCAATAATATCCAGCTTGAAGACAATTGAAGAGCCATCATTATGAATGAAATGAAGTTGGATAAGGCTAATTAAATTAATTTTGTCTGATCCACAATTTAAAAAAAAAAATGCATTTTTTCAATATTCATTTTCAACCACATAATACACCCCAGTGAAATAAAATAAAAAAGGTACCTTATTTTGGGTAGACTTGGGGGTAGAAGTGGGCAAAACCCGAGTAAACTGTCCGACCCGACCCGACCCGACCCGACCCGACACACACTGATCGATTTGGATCGATTTTTTGCTTTTTTGGATGGGTTTCAGGTTGGGTAGTCGGGTCAGGTCGAGTTATGAGTTAACAACCTAAACCCGATCTATATCGACTCGACCCAACTATGTTAAAAATTAAAAAAATAAAAAATAAAAGGGAAAACGACGTGTTAAATTGAAAAACAAAACCCTTAAAGCTAAATCGCCAGTCGCCTCTCCCAAGGAAAAAAAGAGAAGCCATGCTTAGCTTTGGTGATGAGTTGATAATCTTAAGCTACAAAATCCATGGCTAATATGGATCCATCTTCTTGTTACGATTCTTTTCATAATCCTTATTTTCTTTGACTCCACCATTTTTACTTCAGATTTATCTCAAAATCCTTCCACCACTGCGACATCAGCTTCACTTTCAACTATCACTACATGTCAGTCCAGTCAGAATAGCTCTTCACAAAGAACCGAGGTCGGTATAATTATTTTCTTTATTAACTATTTTCTGTCAGGGACTGAATTTTTTTTTTTGAGAAAATAGTTTGTTTAATTATTATTTCTTCTGTTAGGCGTTTGGGAAGAAAGTTGAAATGGGAAAGCATCATATATTTGTTCCTTAGAATCATAAAATCCAAGAGAAGCGCAAAGGGGAAAAGGGAAAATCTTAGTCCCAAAAATATGTGGGTTCTAAGAGGATAAATTATGGGACAGACGAATTAGACAGTTGGGACATGTTCTTCATAGATATAAAGTTCTTTGGTTCATAATAAGAATGCGACCTCCATAGAAGATGTCAAGAGTTGGCGGGATAGTCCAAATTTTAAGACGTTTTGTTCTAGTTTCTAAGAATTTAGTTACTTTTCGACGTTTCAAATGAATGGAAAGAAGCGATGGATGATAATACACAAATCAGATCTCAAATTATAGAGGGCTAAAGAAAGTATAGTTAGCTACTTATAGTTATTTGTGTACACCTTTCGTAACAGGTTTAATAGACAATCTATAAGTAGTCATCTTTATGGAGTAAGCTGATCCATAAAAGTAGAGTAGCAACTGATAGGACTATTACTACTGGTGTCCATTTCAGAGCAATAATCTGTGGAATTAGCACAAAAAAAAAAAAAAACAGAAGGGAAAATATATTAACATCTCCAAAGTTTACACAGTTCTGTTGAATGCTAAAAACCACTAGAATTTATATGCAAAACTTATAAATTTATACATACCTCGAGGCTTTTGGAACCCCATATTGGAGAGACATTTAGATGTGCATTGCTCATCCTCTTCAACATTTCTGATAATAAAAGAAAAGAAAAAATTATACCGATCATGTTAGTATAATAGAAAATTGAACGACCTTAATCTTTGTTGATAAATTGTCTCAAACCGACCGATGCAATCCAACTCGATCGATATTTGATGAAACTTTTACACGGGTTGGGTTTGAGTTAAGGCAAGAATCGATCTGACCCAGCTCATGCCCACCGCTACTTGTGGGACGTTGAAAGTTCATAAAGACCACAAAATTTAAAAACTACCAACCATTATTTTTATTTATTTATTTATTTTTATCACTTTAATTAGAAAGCAGTCAACGCCGTTTGAAAGCCGTGAAGATAGTTATCACTTGGAAACCGAAGTTGCGTCTTTTAACGGACGCTTCTCCAGCACCGTTACCACCAATTGCGGCAGATTGAAGGTTCATAACCGACATGCTAGGCGACGAGGGCCACCGTGCTCACCGCTTATTAGTGGGTTGTTGCTACTGTTGAGGTTGTTGGTGGCGGCTAAAGGGTTCCTGGAGTGACACGTGGCGGTGGGGATGGCAGTTGGCATGAGGCACAACCCTTTCCCATGGAGATACTGCATGGCGGTGCCCATGTCCTCTTCCATCAACTTTGCCACCTGGTTTTCCGTCACTGTCATGGCCTCGTTGTTGTTGGATGATGACGCCGTTTGTGTTCCGTTTCCCTGTACATATAATTAATTGATTAAACACTTTTTATATGAATTTCTAAAATTGAAAACATGTAAATATCAAAAAATTGAAAAGAGAGAAGAAAAAGGAGTTTCGGTTGGCAAGGTGGAATCCGGAAAGTAACCACGCGTGTTACTTTATTGTTTTGTCGTTTATGGGTGAGGGGGACAAGGAAGAATTGTGCGGTTGGTGATGTTTGGTTTGTTCAAAAATTGTCTAATGCCCCCTCCAACTATATAAAAATAAATCTTAAATTTTTTTAGCCTTCAAGTGTGTTCGGGTCAATTTGTAAAGCACATGTGACATCTCGACTTGTACATTTTCATGTTCAACAGTGTGACTAACCTCAGTGGACATATCAGCTACGAGAGGGGAAACAGCTGCAGCGCCGCCCAATCGCCTCATGCTAAGAACCTTAAAAAAAAAAAAAAAAAAATATTCAATTAAAAAGCCCATGTTTGGTCCGGATTAAAATTCGTTTTTAAACCAAATCAAAGTCAAATAATCAATATTAACTACATCTTTTATGGATCTCACAACTTTTCAACTATACATTTCAAAAACTTCTATCACAATTTATTAAAAAATCTAATTTTAATTTACACCAAACATCGTCTAAACGCCGTCTTCTCCATAACAATTTGTCAACCATAAAGAATCCCACTACAAATATTCAAATCGAATTTAAAAAAAAAAAGAAAAAAAAAAAAAGAAACTGTATATTAAAGTAGAGAGAGAAAAACAGATTACTAGATTACTTTGACTTGGAGCTGGAGGAATTTTACATAATCTACGATCTCATCAAGCATCGAAGCCCTGTCCGTCTGTCATTCAAATTTCCACACACCACGTGTGAGTTAATAATAATTACCAATAATAAATAAATAAATTAAAATGAGGGTGTTGTGAAATTACCTTATTGGCATTGGGTACAATCTCCTGCAAAGCCTTCATTCTCTCCGCAATTCTCTCTCTGCGTAACTGCCACCCCACATTTCGTTTTCAGCATAATATTCAAGAATCACAAACAAACTAAAGAGAAAATGACAAAAATGCTTAAATTAATTCAGAAGAAACAAAATAATTGTAACTGCTTTTGTACTATATTATCGTACGTACTCTTTCAGCGATGCTGTGAGGGTCCGTGGCCTGTCCTCTCCTTGCTCTAACCCTCTGCCTAGGCTGCGCCGGCGCCCCTCCGCCGGTTGAATCACTTGCCGCCGTCTGATTCATCCCAGGAACTGCTGCTGCTGCTGCACCAAAATTCTGTGCCTGCATCGCTCCATGTAATAAGATAATTGCGCATACTCGAATTGAAATTTGCATAAAATGCAGCAAAACTTAAATAACTGATTTGAGTGTATATAAAAACCTGAGGGTGGTGGAAATGCTGAGATTGGTTTGTAGTTTGACCAAGAGATCCATTGAATCCATTAAATAAACCTTGCATTGATGCATCATTAGCCTGTATTTTGATTATATTACGAGAATAATTAGCCAATAGTAAGAAAATAAATAATAATAAAAAAATTATAATGTTTCTTCGTCTTTTTTGAGAGAAAAAACTGACCGGATTAGCAGATTGGAAGGACCCATCAACGACGTCGGCGTGGTCACCATTATTAAGACTTAAAGGCATCTGCAGAAGACCACTCTCGCCGCCGGAGACCCCAGACGGCGACCGGAGACCGTTTCCGGCGAGTCCTCTGGACAGCAACAACTGCTGCTGGGGCATCAAGGCCTTGGCAGCGCCGCTGCTGATCTGGTTCTGCCTCAGCTTTGAAACTAACTGAGCTGACTGGTCATCAAATTGGCTAAGCAGAGTCAAAGGCGGCGGGTGGTCGGCTCGAGCCGCGACAGAGGACACATCCCAGTTAAAACTGGAGTTCGAAGATGGGATAGACGACAGCATTTGGTCGAGGAAATCATCGTGAGACGACGTCAGACCGAAGTGGGATGACATCTGGGGTTGACCACTTTGATGATTATTCATTTCTTGAAGTGATTGTTCTTGATTTAACAAGGAATTGTTGCATACCTTAAATTTCACAAATTGAAAACAAAATATCAATATATTTAAGGGTTTCTATGGACATGAAAGTATGAGAATCACGCTTGGAGTTTGGGAAATTTCATAATGTTTATTGAAAGTGGCAATAAATAGCCAAACCAACTGGCTTTATTTCATCTGTAACCTATACATACATATATACATATACACACTTTTCTATCTTATTGCATGTTTGATACCGATTAAAATTTAATTAAAATTGAAAATATAGTCGTTATTGGGTCTCACTTGTTTAATAAAAGTCAACAATAATGACTAATTTTTTAATTTTAATCCGATTTTAATATCTACAAAACGGCTCTTAATTAACATAGGATTTAAGTATATTTGAAGAGTATAAGCGTGGAATTAGCTGATTGGTTAGCTGTTTTTCACTCTTGAGGGTTGGAAAACCTAGCTAGGTCTTTTTGGTCGTTTTCAACCCTTTGTATGAATTGTCCATACTGCCCACCTACACTTCTTCAAACGCGGTTTATCCTATAATAAATTATCTCAATTGGAAATATTAAATCCCTCATAAGAATTTTTTTTTCTCAAATTAATTTTAAAACAATTTTGTTTTCGAATTGATGACATATTGCTCATGCAAAGTTTTACGAGTATTAATGATTAAAATTGACATGATAATAATGAGGGTGTTTGATGTGTATTAAAACCAGATTTTTAGTGGATTGTGATAGAAGTTTTTAAAATGTGTAGTTGAAAAGATGTAAAAAAACTTTGATTTAGATTAAAATCAGACCATATATATATCAACTTAAAAGAAATTTTGCAGAATAATATTATCTTACTGCTCAAATATTGTTATCATCGAGTAAGATTTTGTAGTGTAATATAGAGAAGGCTTATTTTGCAAAAAATTATATATATATTTTTTCATTTAGCTTGGCCTTTCTTCTTGGACCTTTGCTTCATTATATAGACTCAACCTACATTGTTTGTCGGCTCGACTCGTTTGTCACATCTACGTCTCACAATCGAGGATTTCTGACAATTATCGTATTTAACCACTTTGAAGTGAGTTTACACTGTATTTGAGGTGGCCCTTTAAGATTAGACAACAACAATGAACCTTTGTTCGAAAAAATTCGATTTATGCATAAAACTATTTAATATAAAGAAATGTGATTGAAAATGATTTTTGAAAAAATAGGGAGCCAAACATAGGCAGATTATTTTATTTTTCACCTATGTATAGTTTCTTTGCAAAATTGTAAATGTTAATTTTTTTTTTTTTTTTATGTGAATGAAGAAATATTTTTTTTTTATTCGTGGGGAAATTGATTGATTTATATTACAAAAGTAAATATATTTAAGTATTGGATAAATAATAAATAATGAAGGGTGCTACTCGCTCGCTTGCAATTCTTTATGGACATTGAGGATTTTTTTTGTAGAAAATAAAAATTCAACTTATATTTATTTGATATGTCGTGTCCCTCTCTCAACGCTTGAGCTCGCAACCACAATGCTTCAATCTTTATAATCTAGTAACATTTAGTTATGTGTTTCGAACCCAAGGGATTAAGAAATTTTAATTTTTCCCGTTGATTTATTTTAACATGTTTAATATGGAGTATTAAAAAAATCAAAAAATATAATAAAAAGAAATTTTAAAATTCTTCTTTTTCAAATATTACATCATAAATATATTAAGTCCTTGTTTGGTTCCACTTAAAAATTAGATTAATTTTTAAATTAAAATCAACAATTAATTTTAAACACTCATTTCATGGAAATTACGATTTTTTCAATCACACATTTCATCCACTTTTATCAAAATATATTAAAAATTTTTTTGTTTTTTTTTTAATCTAAACCAAACAAACTCTTAACTATATTTTTATCCTTAATTGTGGCTCCAAATCCGTTGAGTTAGTTTGGATGATTATACCAAATTATTTTTGAATTTTGTGTAATTACACTAATAAGAAAGTTAAACGGGGCAGCATAAACTCTGACCAAGGTACTATAAAATGAGTATATAATCCCTCTTCTACTAAAAGAGGCAATCCGCAGTTTACTATTCATTCTTGACGTATTTTTGTTTCCTAATTTATCCTCCCTCTTATAAGAAATTCCTTCAAAAAGGCGGAAAAAGGAAATTCTTCCAGCCTCAATTGTTGACTTTGATGTTCATAAAAAAAAAAAAAAAACAAAAACTATTAACTGTAGGCGGTGAAACAAAAATGTGATGACTTTTGCGTATCACATTAACCATAGGCGGTCAAAATTGTAGGCGCCTTTTGATAGTTTCAATAACTTTTGATTTTTTTGGGGTCGGTTAATTTTTGTAGTCGGCTGAAGAGATTAGTCTATTTATATGGGAGAACTAATGAAGAAAAATTTATTCAATTATCGAGAATTTGTTAACCTTTATTGCTGTTTACTGTAAGTCTATCGAAAAATTTATTTTAGTTTCTATTAGATATTAGATATATATTTTGCATGTTTAGTATTTCATTAAATAAAAATACAATTGTGTTCCATGTTTAAGATTTTTGTAAGTAGTTAGGTATAGTTAATTTTGTTTTTTTTTTATGTTTAGCATGTAAATACCATTATGTTGATCTATAAATCATGAAAATATTTATTTTACTCCATTATGTTTTTCAGCTTGTACGACTAAGTTTTGAAGCTTTGATATTGCAGCAGAACATAAACTTTTACTGTAAGTATTTATATGTAAAAGTTATTTTTGTTTATATTAGCATGTAAATACCATTATGTTAATCTATAAATCATGAAAATATTTATTTTACTCCATTATGTTTTCCATTATGTTTTTCAGCTTGTACGACTAAGTTTTGAAACTTTGATATTGCAGCAGAACATAAACTTTTACTATAAGTATTTATATGTAAAAGTTATTTTTGTTTATATTATTATTACTTTTGCATATTTAGTATTTCTTTAAATAAATATAATTGTGTTCGATTTTTGTAAGTAGTTAGGTATAGTTAATATTGTTTGTGTAGATTTAGTATTTCTCTATATTTCACAATAATGTTTATATTATTATTACTTTATTATTTCTTTAAATAGTTAATTTTGTTTGTGTAGATTTAGTATTTTTCTATGTTTCACAATAAATTCTGAATCATATTAGGTTAATTTAATAAGTTTGTGAACATATCATTTTAGTATTATTATTGGGGTGGGTATCTTCCATTACAGTTAAAGAGTTGTGTGGAAACATTAAATTTTTACTAATTAAATTACAACAATTAATAATACTTACAAAAATTGAATGGGAAAGAAAATAATAAAAAAAAAATTAGGAGAAACGTCTCCCCGTGCGCGCACGGGGAGAAACGTCAAATTTTAATTTTATTTTTATTTTTTTTCCTTTAGAAAAGGGATATCAAATGTAATTGAAAAGTTAATTAAAAACCAAATTATAAATATAAATTCATTTATTAATAATTTAAGTCAAAATAATTAGAAAATATTCGATGTCGTACATACATAAAAACCAAAATTCCTTTCGGGGGCGCTGCCCCCTCGACCCCCGCGACCTGACCGGGCAGGTCGATCCCCGTCGGGGGCGTTGCCTCCAAACCCCCACAAGGGATGCTGCCCCCTCGACCCCCGCGACCTGGCCGGGCAGGTCGATCCCCGTCGAGGGCGTTGTCCTTGAACCTCTAGATTGGTGCATCTCGTCCATTCGGTCAAAAAAATATGTAACTTATTTCATATACTTCGATTTTTAACTTTTATTATGATTATGATTATGATTTTCTTTTGCTTGTTATATTTTTAGTCATTCCTAATTCTTTATATATTAAATTTGTTTTCAATCTTCTTTTCAATTGCAAGATATCATTCTCAAAGTAAAAATATCATAATTTTTAACATCAATTGAATTGTGCTATTTTCAGGTACAATATTTTTTTTATTCTTTTATAAATTTTGTAAACTTCAATTTGCAGTTAACCTTTGTATTTTTTTCTCTAAAATTTTTATTATAGTATTTACCATTTAACTATTATTAACAAATTGTGGACTCTAATTTATATTTATTGTTCTCTTCTATACAGTGTCCAATTATTTTTTCTGGTGGTTATAGTTTACTACAGTAGTGCACTCTATCTTAGGTACGTTTCTCTAACTGAACTATTTAGATTTTTGTTCATAATATTATATGTTTATATAGTATTATAGTTATTTATTTATTTATAGTAACTTATAAATTTGTAATAAATTGCTGGTTCTCGAGTTTTCTTTGTGAATACTATTTTTTCTCTTTTTAAGGTATATTTTCAGTTATTGTTCACAAATTTTGATATTTTAAATTTTAGTTTTACCCTACGTATGTATATTTTAACATATGTAAGATTATTTTTTTGTACAGTTATGGTTCAAATTCAATTATTCCACAAAAATTGTTAGTATTGTAATAGACATTTTTGTACCATCTGGTGATGGAGAAGTTGATTCAACTATTCTACAACTTTATTTTATTTCAAAGTATAAAAATGTTAATAACATTCTTTAATTCTTTTAGTTCCTGTTGGTTACTTTGGACTCCAACTATTTGATATGGATACTTCGAGTGGTTTTGAAACAATGTCTCATCGCCAACAAGAAAATCAAAGGAATAGGTATCGACGAAAACGACTTCGAAGTGGTTGCAATGATCGTCGTAGGAGAATAGGTAATCCTCTATCATCTGAACATAATAATTCGAATGATGTACAAATGCAACAACCTATAATGAATCATGATTTTGAGGCTTCTACTTCAAACCAAGATATACCTCATATTTCCAATTTGACATTACCAAGTGGTTTTAATGTATTGAACATACCAACGACTGCATACATATTACCGACATGCAATAGTTGTAAATATTGTGGTGCAAGAAAAATTTATAGAGAAAGTAAAGGGTTTTGTTGTTCTGATGGGAAAGTACATATCTCTATGCCTGATCCACCCACTGAATTGTACAACTTGTTTACTTCTAAAGAATCTAAATATATGGCATTTAAAAAAATTGCACGAGGATATAATAACCACTTTGCTTTCACTTCATTTGGTGTCAAATACGATAAAGAGCTCTTTAAAGCATATCGAGGTATTTACACATTTAGAGTTCAAGGACAAGTATATCATTACGTAAACGAACTTATCCCACAGAACAATAAGCCTTCTTATATGCAGTTATATTTTTATGATACAAATAATGAGATTCAAAATCGTATGAAGATTTCAGAGAACTTTGATGAATGTACTTTAACTGTTCTAATTGAAATCTTGAAGGTAAATCCATATACTAGATTTTTCCGGTCTTTAACTAATATCACTAACTTACGAGATCATCAAATACATATAAGATGCGATCCAGGACTTGATCAAAGAGTATTTAATACTCCTACCTCATCTGAAGTTGCTGCTATATGGGTCGAAAACGATGAAAATACTAATATTCGCTTTCGTGACATTACCATATACGGTCATTCTGGTGATTCACATAGAGTTCATTATTACTATGGTTGCTATGATCCTTTGCAATATCCTCTACTTTTTCCATACGGAGAATCCGGTTGGCATGAAGGCATTGAGAGGTGTAGAAGGACTGAACATTTCTCTGAATTTGTTCAATTTCCTAATACAGTTACCTCTGCAGCTGAATTTATTGAAAAGGAAAATCAAGGTTTGTAAATTTATGTTATTGTACATTCACCTAACTTTTGCATCGTCAATGTTCTAATTGAATGATAACTTCTTTTCTGCAGTGCTTAATGGAATGAAGAAACGATCACAGGTTTCTTGTCGAGAATATTATTCATATAAATTGCAAATTAGGCCTTCCGGTAAGTCTATTTTACTTCACAGTGGTAGATTGTTCCAGCAATATGTTGTAGATATGTATGTGAAGATTGAAACTGCACGGTTAGACTATTTTCGTAACAACCAAAGTCAAATTCGAGCTGAACTTTATCAAGGTATTGTAGATAGCGTTCAAAATGGAGAGACAAGAGGGTACAAAATTGGAAGAAAAATTATTTTACCTCAATCTTTTACATGTGGACCTAGAGATATGTTAAGGAGATATATGGATGCAATGGCTATTGTACAGCGTTATGGAAAACCGGACATCTTCTTGACTATAACATGCAATCCAAATTGGCCGGAGATTAAACAAGAGCTAAAACACAATGATGAGATTCAAAATCGACCTGATCTAATTGTGCGTATATTTAGAGCAAAACTAGAAGAGTTGAAAAATGATTTATACAAAAAAATATCTTAGGCCCAGTTGTTGCGCATATATATGTTATTGAATTTCAAAAAAGGGGACTTCCTCATGCACATCTATTGTTAATTTTTAAATACGGCTACAAAATTTGTTCTGCTCTAGATGTTGATAAGATAGTTTGCTGTGAAATTCCTAATGAAAATGAATATCCTTATCTTCATTCTATTATTGTTAAACATAATATGCATGACCCTTGTGGACATCTTAATCCAAAAAACGTATGTATGGAAGGAAATAATAGTTGTAAAAATAAATATCCTAGAGATTATTGTAATTCTACTATATTCGGTGATAATTCATATCCTTTGTATAAACGTCGTGATAATGGTATTTCTATTAAAGTTAGAGGTCAAATGTTAGACAATCGATGGGTTGTACCGTATAATCTTTATTTGAGCGCAAAATTTGACTGCCACATTAATGTTGAAGTATGTTCCTCTATTAAAGCTGTAAAGTATTTGTACAAATACGTGTATAAAGGACATGATCGTATTCATTTTTCAGTTTCCACAAATGAAACAGGAAAAGAAACCGACGAAATCTCATCTTATCAATCTGCTAGATGGATATCTCCACCTGAAGCTATGTGGAGGATTTTCTCGTTTAATTTGGCGAAAATTTATCCAACTGTTTATTCTTTACAGCTTCATATCGAAAATCATCAACAAGTAAGATATGACAACGAAGATGATTTGTCTACTATTATTGACAATGAAAATACGAAAAGAACAATGTTGACAGAGTTTTTTGAGGTAAATAAAGCAAATGAATTTGCGCGTACATTGTTGTATCGAGATTTTCCAACCCATTTTGTTTGGAACTCAACTAAGAAGATTTGGACTCCCAGAAAAAAATACGTTGTTATAGGACGAATTGTCGCAGCGAATCCATCTGAAGGAGAACGATATTTCCTACGCGTTCTTCTCAATCATATTCGAGGTCCAACATCATTTCATGATTTACGAACTTTGAACGGAGTAACTGTTAATACGTATCGAGAAGGAGCACTTTTACACAGTTTGTTAGGCAGAGACAATCATTGTGAAGAATGTCTGTCTGAAGCTATTATTTATAAAATGCCTACTTCTTTAAGACGTCTTTTTGCTACACTTCTTATGCTTTGCAACCCTGATCATCCAAAATTACTGTGGGATAAATTTAAAGTTTATATGATCGATGATTATGTATATGAAAATATACATTCAAGGGATGCTGAACTACGAGCTTTAGAAGACATCAATTCTATTTTAGAATCATCGGGTAAAAGCATAAATGACTATGAAATAGTATCATTCAGTGTACATATATGTGAAAATGAAAGGTTGAGAAGAATGGTTGCAGATGAGACAACAAATTTGAATATAGAAGGAGGCTATGTCTATACATCAAGCTTAAATAATGAACAACAATTTGCGTATGATACAATTATGGAAAAAGTAAATTCCAAATCAAGTGGGATCTATTTCATCGATGGTCCAGGAGGAACGGGCAAAACTTTTTTATATAAAGCTCTACTAGCAGGTGTAAGGTCTCAAAATTTAATTGCTTTAGCTACAGCATCTTCTGGAGTATCTGCGTCTCTTTTACCTGGAGGTCGAACAGCTCATTCAAGATTTAAAATTCCTCTGGAAATAGTTGGTGAAGTTATCTGTTCTGTTAGTAAACAATCGGCTCTAGGGACTTTGTTAAAAATGTCTACATTAATACTTTGGGATGAAGCGCCTATGGTGAATCGTTGTGCCGTTGAAGCCGTCGATAAAATGCTCAGAGATATTACTGATTGTAATTTGCCTTTCGGTGGAAAAGTGGTCGTTCTAGGAGGAGATTTCAGACAAGTTTTACCAGTGATACCGAGAGGAAAAAAAGAAGACATAATGAAAGCTAGCTTAGTCTTCTCTAACTTATGGCCTTCGTATTCACATCTACCGTTGGTTGAGAACATGCGAGCAAAATTGGATCCCACGTTTTCTGATTATTTGCTTAGAGTTGGAAATGGAACAGAGGAAGAACACAGTTGTAACTGCATTCAGCTTCCGAGCAATATAATTGTACCATTTGAGGATGAAATTACATCTCTGAAAATTTTGATAAATCATGTTTTTCCAAATATAGAAGCATATGTTGATAATTTACATACGATGGGAAATCGAGTAATTCTTACGCCTAGAAATGAATGTGTTGATCATATTAACAGAATTTTACTTGATCAGATTCCTGGTACAATTTTCACATATTATAGCTTCGATGAAACAATTGACAAATCAGAACATAGCCTACAGGAAGATTTCTTGAACACTTTGACTCCAAATGGTATTCCGCCTCATGAATTGAAGCTTAAGATAAACTGTCATGTGATGTTATTGCGGAACATCAATCCTTCTGAAGGCTTATGCAATGGAACACGCCTTACTTGTAGAAAATTTGATAAGAATGTAATTCTTGCTGAAATTACAACTGGTGAATATTGTGGAAAACATGTTTTCTTACCAAGAATTCCTTTTATACCTATGAAAAATGATCAAACTTCAATTCATTTTAAAAGAACTCAATTCCCGATTAGACCATGTTTTGCAATGACGATAAATAAAGCACAAGGTCAAACACTTGATTACGTTGGTTTGTATCTTCCTGAACCAGTTTTCTGTCATGGTCAACTTTATGTAGCATTGTCAAGAGCTAAAACAAGCAAATCTTTAAAGGTTTTACTAAAACCATCAAGCGCTGACAATTTACACATTACATGTACGAAGAATGTTGTCTACAGAGAAATTCTCTCATTCATTCATTTGTAGAAATATAACTTCTTCGTAAGTATTTGTCGCATATTTTAGTCGCTCATTGTTATAATTATATTACTGATTTTAGTTATTTCTTATTTCTATACTAACTAATTTCCATTTGGAATATTTCAGGCTTTATGATATTTGTGTATATTTTTCACACGTACTTGGATTTATGACAACACGGTACTCTAAAGTTACAACCATGATGGAAGTAACTATAGCTAAGAAAACTTCAAAAACTCTCATGCATATACTCTTGATAACAGGTTAGTTATTATTACTTTTTTGTCTAATCGTTATTAATGCATGGTATAAATTTTCCCATTAACCATAATTCGTTTTAATTTCAGCCATTTCCATTTTGTCTGTGAGCTTCTAATCATATTTACGGACTCTACATTTTTTTATTTCAAGATATTATCTGATTTTCCTGGTAAGCTCTCTGAATATTCAGGATCAATTTATGATGATATCTGAACAAATTTAGTTATAATCCGTATGCATTTTGTTCAAACTAATGGTGTTACCATCATTTTGCTGAGTTTGTTAGAATGAATCTATTCCTCACCTTTTATATTTTTGCTGCCACTCTATCAAATACCATATTTATGTATGTTTCTGAATTCAGAGTGAATCTTTTAAGGGCTATAATAATAAGAGTAGGGCTATAATAATAAGAGTAGAATAAACTCCATACCATGATGGTCTCTTTTCCTTCGACATCTTCTTTCCTGGAAGCTATCCCAATATTCCACTTGTATGTTTTAGATATTTTTGTGTCCAACCCATTTTACACTTTTGAATATGTCAATACATTGTCTTCCATTAATACTAACTTACTTTTTGTTGCAGCAAGTCCATTACCACTCTGGTGGACTTCGCATCAATCAAAACTTGTACAATTGTGGCAAAGAATGCCTAAGCCTTCTCAACACTTAAAGTGGTAGTCAAAAGTAGAAGTTGATCCATGATATATCAACTATGCTACATGTTACAAGGTCTACTTTTAAATGCTAAGCCCTATTTTAATAAGTCTAGACGTGCAAATATGAGTGGTTCAACGACAGGAGAAAAGTGTTTAATGGCATACAATGAGAATATTTTTATTCATTCTCTCTAAACAATAGTGTACAGTATGAGGCGGCCACCGAAGGCAAGATGAAATTGAGATCCTTCTATGTACTACTGTTATTATTAGACATTTCAATCCTTACATATTTTGGTAATTAATTTCAGTTTATTATTTCCTTTTGGGTAACGATTTCATTGTATACTGATTTAAGTTTTGTGTTGTGTTGCTCATAGCATTTCGAGGACTTTGTGATATGACATTCCTACAAGCATTCTCGTGATATTCTGATAGCATGTAAAGCCTATGTAGAAAGCACTCAATCGAGATGTCTTGTCAAAGGGATTGTTGAAGAAAGTGATAAGAGCTGCTCACATGATTTGAAGACCAATTTAGTATAGTTCATCACTACGTTAGTAAATACATTTTTTTTCCAAATTATCACAAAAAATTGTCAAGAGTTCTTTTATTTAGCTCACATTCGTACCTGCTGGTAGGATATAAAATAAATTTTACATCATGTCCCATGCGAAGAGAGGATAGGAGGAAGAATGTGCTTTTATTACTTATGATTTTTGTCATCTAAGATTACAACTTTTTTGCAATTTGTCAATGTTATTGGGTTCCATTCGTCGTTCAATTAATATTATGTTCTTTCGTTATTAATTCCTATTTTCATAATGTTTGATAATAAAGTTCAGTATCTATAATTCTTAACTCTGGAAAAACAAGTGCATGAAAAAATGTTACATTATGCATTAAATTCTTAAAAAGAATCCATCAAAAAATGAGATAAATATATTTTTTTTTAAACGCTAATATTACCTTCGAAATGACATTGCCCGTGCATTGCACGGGCAATAGACTAGTGTTGGAAAAAGCCTCTCAAGTATTGGGAATTCCTTATCGAATTCATACAAATGCAAAATGTGACAGAATATGGTTCGTCTATTTTTTTTCCCCCATCTTCCAATGATTCTACATCATGTGTTGTCTGTCAAAATTTCTGCTAATTTTTTTTATTTTTATTTTTTGATACTTATAGCATGATTGTATAATGTTTATACTTTTATGATTTCTATTTAATTTCCAGCAAATTCATCAACTCGTTCAAATTCACATGGTTCCAACTGAAATGTCTACCCGATACTTATTCAACCCTTTTACCCTAAGGTTAGTGTTCGAACACGAATGAAGAGGTATAATCCTTCCTTGATTAGATAAGATTATCTATTTATTGGTAGTTTATGTTCAAGGGAATGTAATGTTTAATTTCTCGTTGTCTACTTCCTTTCACCAAGTCAATGTCCATTGATTATGTATAGTTGAAATCATCTAGTTCGGTCTATACTCTATTTCGCGAATCAAGTAAAAACTTATTCAGTGCTTGTTTGAAATAATCTAAACGGTTGAAGTCAAAATCAACAATTATTTTAACCGAACATTTCTTGAGACCCACAACTTTTATCAATTTTTAATTACATATTTCATCAACTTTTACTAAAATATGTTATAACTGTTATTAAAAAAATTTGTCAAACAACATGTAAATTATGTTTGATAAGTATTTATAAACATTTAGGGTCCGTTTGATAGCCTAGAAAATGGGTGAAAAATGAAAATATTTTCTAACTTTAGCCAATTAAGGGTGTTTGATAGCACAAATTTTTCTAACAAAATGTTTCCACCTTTTTCTAGGTACAATCATTTGATGCACAAAAGCTTGATTTTGTTTTTCCATCTTCTTTTTTTTTGTTGCAATGAGAACAAATTCTAGATACAATGATGCAAAACAAATTCAAACGAATGATATTCGGTACGGCAAAAAAAAATTCAAATATTTTTTTTTTACAATTGGAACAAATTTTAGACCCAATGGTAGAAAAAATTATCACTTTAATGGACAAATTTCATAAAAAATGAAGTCAAATGGACACCAAACTTTCAACATTTTTCATGGAAAATTATATCAATCAAACACAATTAATTACAATTCCCAGTAAAACATTTTCTTTCCACCTATTTTCCACCATTACAATCAAACAGACCCTTAGAGTATATTTGATTAACTTTATTTTCCATGAAAACTGTCATTTTTCCACTCAATTCCTATTTTTGGAGTGTTTGATTGACAAATTTTTTCCATATGGAGTATTTTTCAACTTTTGGTCATGTGATTATATTTTCCTCAAAAACAAGGAAAACATTTTTTTTAGGGATGATGATTTTTATCTTCTAGACAATTCACTCACCTCTCATCTACCCACCAATAAAAATGAACATGAATGTTGTCTAGATTAAATCTAAATCAATCAAACACGTTTAATTAATAATTTATATACAAATAAGTTCTAGGTAATTGAATTACTTATTTTCACTACTCCAAAAAAAGGCTTTTGCAGCGGCCAAAAAACGCTGCAAAAGACCTTTTGCAGCGTTTTTCCAAGTGTTGCAAAGGTCGATGTTG
The DNA here is from genome assembly GCA_019097785.1 of Fraxinus excelsior. Lineage (NCBI taxonomy): Eukaryota > Viridiplantae > Streptophyta > Magnoliopsida > Lamiales > Oleaceae > Fraxinus > Fraxinus excelsior. The sequence goes on from JAGHKM010000024.1 coordinate 67,646, forward strand.
CTGTTGAGGGTAGACTTTTTGCAGCGTTTTTTCAACGTTGCGGTAGACCCCCTTTTGCAGCGTTTTTTCAACGTTGTGGTAGACCCTCTTTTTGCAGCGTTTTTTAAACGTTGCGGTAGACCTTTTTTTTTTTACAGTTATGGTAATTGAGTAATTGACCCACAAAATTAAAAATTACACTTTGTGACATTTTGAAATTGTATAAAAATTGATAATTTCATTATAAATTTTTGAATCAATACAAAATTCGAATGTGATACAACACGACATATCTAAAAAGGAGTAAGATAAACAATACAATTGTTTCATCCATCATTCCACTAACTAGATTGCTGGAAGAAGTAGAGACACTTCAACCTATGTTTGAACCCGGACTCTATTAATAGAAACTAGTAATATGCCACCAACTTCATCTTCAGATGAATCACTCTCCTCAATTACTTCATGGGAGTCATCACTTTGCCCTTCACCATCATGTTTTAAGAATTTCCACTTTTTTGAGATCAATTGCAGCAATAACTTCATCTGCAATTTGGAGTTTATGTTAACCACAAAAACAGAAATTAATCAATGAATGATGTAAGAGCAAAAAAGATATTATAATTGCAAGCTTGATTTTTATACAGCCTTTGAAGCCAATATTCCAGAACGTGTTCTTTATAAGCCTTACCTGGTGATAGCTGATTAGTTCTTTTTTCTGATATCAGTACTTGAACAGCAAGCATCTGGTTGATATCTGCAATCTAAGGTGAAAAATCAATAACCCATCAGCAATCAGATATTCCATATGTCAAGCACAAAGCTTATAATTTTGAAACTATTGTTACTTACCCATCTAAGATGCTGAAGTACCAGTTCTTGGTCAGAAGACTCCTCAAGAATCCTTGATGCCTCTAATGCAGCTGTTTCTCGGCCAAATATAACATTTCTAGAAGAAACTTTTAAATCAGCAGTCGAATCTTCATTCTCTGTTGTTGAACCAGTTTCCTCAGGTCCTCTATAATAGCTTCCCTGTGAATAATTTCTTGCAAGTATGCGCCAAATACCCAGAGCTTTAGCACTCACCCCCTTCCGAGCATACAGAAAAGCAAGTGTCCTTAGGTGACCAGAGTCATTCAATAATGTTTCTAACTGAAGTAACAAAGAGTACCATCTCTAGCATGATCTTCATCCTCATCTGAAAAATCAGAATGAGAAGACGCATCTTCATCTTTGTCACTTTTTATTTCAATATCGTTAGAACCCTGATCATTATCATCTGCTTCATCATCATCGGAGACCTGCATTGAAAGGATCCACACCATGGTTGAGGCAAAAGCCACATGCTTGATTGTTGAATCGAAATCTCTATGTAATAGAAACAAAACTAAAATTCCAACAGGTACCATTTCAGAGAAAATTGATACAAAATCACTAATGTGCCAAGTCACATTATGTTTTAGGCTGTTTTCATGTGCTCAAGCCTTGAAATATGAAATGCATTCTGAAATGTATTGAAGTTTTAAAGAGGTCCAGGCAACAATCTTAGCACGGGATACTAATCTTTCAAAAAGGACAAGTTTCTAGACTTGCTTCAGTAAAACCAGTCTAAACTTTTATGTCTGTTGAAGACTTAGCTCCAAAATATCTTTTCATAGTATAACTTTATGTTTAACTTAGCTATTTGTCGGATCCTTTGGAGATAAAATTATGGTTATTCTTAGTCTCTTTACATTTTACATAATATTGTTATCTTTTGTCCAACAAATAGACGTGTAAATTGACCTTATTTATAACAAAGGCAATTACCACGAAAGAAGGGAGAATAGACACTCTGGTGATACTAATGCTCTTTTTATTAATCTGTTTCTGATCACTATAAACTGATCATTTTGTCTCACATTCATGTTTGAGAAAGGAGACCACCTCCACAATAGGATACCATTTGAATAATAATTGAAAATTACCTTCAGATGATCAATATCCACGTCATTTTGAACCACTTGCTGCTTCTGATCTTCTCTCAAAAATCGAAATCTTCTTCTCTGTTGTTTCATCCAGTAAATATTCTGGATTCTGCAATGATTTAACCATTTCTACGCCATGGTCACGTTTCTTTACTGCGAAGGAAAGAACGCAAAACAGTGAAGCAGAAAGCAAGAAGTAAAATGCCAAGAAGCTGACTGAAATAAGATAGTTAATTTTTCACCTCTATAATTTTTCAGATCACTATTCTCACTCTCTGCTCTAGTTTCCATATATTCATAGTAATCAAAATACCAATGAGAGACTTAACTAAGAAATCGCCAACACAATCTCCACAGCCCACCGCATTCACCACTATCTTCATCTCCACCGCACCGCAACCACCAACCCCACTAAAAAATCCCCAAACCTCCATCGACACCACGATATCGGCAAATCACACAAATCCATCAGACCACAAGCAGGAATCTACCATACCGTAACAGCCTCCACAAGTCCAACAGATCGCAATCGCGGTGCCGCCACCATCACTACCGAACTGAAGCAGCAGCGACGGCAAAGCCCTTCTGTAACAGCGCGGCGCCGCATCGACATCATCCCAACGCTGCGCTCACATGAAGAGGGGCCTCGTAGTAACGGTCGGAGGTGCCTCTGGCGACGATGCTCCTCGACGATGATGACAGTCGGTAGAGAGATACGAAGAGAGAAGGTAGAGAGAGTTGAGAGAAGAAGAGAGAAAATTATTTAGGATTTTGGGTTTGTGGTGGATGGGTAATTATTATTATTAATATTAACATATTAATTTATATTATTACCTTTAGCAACGTTTAATAAACGTTGCGAAAAGTATTACCTTTCGCAACGTTTGCCAAACGTTGCTAAAGGTGAAGCTTTCCGCAATGTTTATCAAACGTTGTGAAAAGTCTTACATTTCGCAACGCTCAATAAACGCTGCTAAAGGTAAAACCTTTCGCAACGCTCAATAAACGTTGCTAAAGGTGTCTATTGCAACATTTTTCTAAAAAACGTTGCTAAAGGTGTCTATTACAACATTTTTCTAAAAAATGTTGCCAAAACTCATTTATATTAACCAATGGCAACATTCACTTACTAAAATGTTGCCAAAAGACTCTTTTGGCAACATTTGTTGACAAATGTTGCCTTTTTAATGTTGCAATTGATGATTTTTGTTGTAGTGTTTCTTTCATATAAATTCTATGCTCGTAATCAAACACACCATCCATATCATAGAATCCATGAGTACTATCTACTTTTCTACAACTCATTCCTATATGTTTATATACACTTCCGCAAACATACTTTTAGATACAATCGAAGCCAAGCACACTCGATAAACCATGCAAAAAGAGTATAGTGAAAATGTAGTTTTGAATCATTCATTATTAAGTCCAAGTTTTGCCCTCATTAAATTTTAATTCGTTTTTCTTTCTCCTCTTATCGAACACACTCTCTTAATAAAACAATATTATATGTAAACTCAAAAATTCTCCTTACTTTTTAACCACACATTCTTTTAAAAAAAAACAAAAAAAACAAAAAAAAATCAATTTTTTCATATGATGGAGCTCAAACAAAGGATAAGTTTGTTATTTAATAATTTGACATTAGGCTGGCCATGGATAATGAATTTGGAATGTAGTAGGCCGAGGGTTTCGAGGGAGAAAATTAAAGTGGTTTTCATAATAATCACAATCAATTTTTAAGAGAAAATTAAAGTGGTTTTCATAATAATCACAATCAACTTTTAATTTAATATGAAAAGATCAATAAAAATTAATTAACTAAACCATTATCTAGTCATCTCCTTATAGACTTTCTTGCAAAAATATTAATAAAATTGCAAGAGGATATCATGGAAGTTGTATGGGCATATAATAAGTAAAGCAGCTTATTCTTTTTTAAGTACAGGTACTTCACAGTGACATAAATTAATATTCAATGGATTTGATGATGATGCAGTTCATTAAATTTAACATTTTTTGCCTTTTAGTTTATTATTATCATAATATATGGACTCTAAGCTGGACATAAAATAAGAAAAAAAAAGGTATGGCTTCTAATCAGAAAAATCATATTTAATTCGATAAGCCAATCAAATTTGGGAGAAATGCAATCATGTCACTAAGATTTAATTAGGTAAAACCAACTAAAAAACGATTCGAATTAGATAGTTGAAAAAGGGACGATCTTGATAAGGTCGAGTTGGATTAGTTTTGTTAGTTCTAAAAATAATTTTAAAATTAAATAGGCTCATCTCGACTAATTTCTGTATTTTTATGCGCGAAATTTGAAATTCATTATACAATATGATATTTCAATCTTGGTGAGAATTTGTAGATGCAAGATAATGTTATATTCTATAAATTATATAAAAGGGAGAAATAAAATTGTACAATTGGTATTCTGGTGTAATTATTTGCATAATAAGTCTATTAAATAATGGTGATACATGATTATGTTTTTGTGAGAAAGAAGGTTTAATTAATTTAAAAGATTTTGCTGGTGTCTATATCGTATTATAAATTGTAATAGCTACATGAATCATCAATTATAGTATTATTAAAAAATAATTAATTACAGCACTAATCCGAACTAAGCAGCCCAAATCTATGATGCAAGCTTATCTTTAAATTTTTAATTTTTAATTAGTATATTTATTACTTTTTAATACTCATCCTACTCAGGGATTGATCTGAACCAAAGTATTTTATCAATGCCCTCATTTCTGTAAGGAAGAAAAAGATAATAAAAATATAAAACAATAATACGACAATATTAAAAATGACATAGTTTATAAATTAAACTTGTTCCTTTCGAGTTTTCATATTGATATCATTATACAATAACTTCATTATCGAGTTTCAAAAATATATATTTCTCTAGATAAACAATTGTGCTATCATTCATCCACTAATCACTCATCCATTATTTTGTATTAGCATTGTAATTCAAAATGGGTATCCTTATACCAGGATCAGTTGGAAGTTTAGTGACATCAAATTCTACATTATTCGACATTCCCGGGATCCCCCCATCAATATTTACGTTGTCCAATTCAGTTTTTCTTTGAAAAAATCTCTTCATAAGATTTCAATTTTCAACAATACTCAAATTTCAACAATTTCAATTCAACAGACAACAATACCCAAATTTCAACAATTTCAATTCAACAATTCTCAAATTTCAGCATCTTCAATTCAATAATACCCAAGTTTCAGCAACTTCTACTCAAGTCTCAACAATACCCAAATTTCAATTTTCAACAATACCCAAATTTCAATTCATAACACACTAACCAGATAAGGCTGAAGGTGTACCGTGCAGGCGTGTACAAGGTGTTCTAATAATTCAGCCATTCAGAGGTGAGGGTCAAATCAATTTTCACCTCTGTAACTTATAAAGATGAAAAACACAAAAAAGAAACAATCAGCAAATGATTCAACAAAACCAATCAATTCAAATTTCAATTTTCAACAATGGGTAAAAGCGTAAAACTTTGTATCTTACGGGTGCGAAGTGAAATGGAGGGCCTGGTGCCGAAGCGGAGGCCAGAGGCGGAGCAAGCGACGGGTGCAAAGAAGTAGAGCAGACGGCGGGGTCGCAAGTGCGAAGTAAAATGGAACGGTCTGCTAGGGATTCTCATTTCCTCCTCAATGGCTCGCCTTTTCTATCCAATGGATTCAAGGCCTACTCCTACTGGTCCACTGCGAATCTGACGCTCTGCGAGAGGTACAAAGTCTCGGAGGTTGCGGCTGCACAAATGGAGAATAGGAAGTGGGATTTGGGAAGTGAAATGGAGCAGCACTATAGCCGGGTGGGAACTGGGAATGAGGAATAATGGTGTATTGGTGTTTACAATTTTTTGATTGGGCCAGCCTAGGAGTGACTAGGACGTTGGGGCCTGGGTATAGTATATTTGTTCTTCCTTCTTGGGCTGGACTTTAACATATAACTAAAAAAAAAAAATATTCAAGCCCAAAAGTTCAGTGTGAGCATATGCCCACATTGAACCATATTGGGCTCCGCCTCTACGCGCCTGTTTTCTTGCTTTTCAAGGAAATGATTTTTTTGCATTTTTTGTGGTAAAAGTTTTTCTTTTTAATTTTTTTACTTTTTTTTTTAGCAATTGAAAATTTTTTTTTTTGGCAATTGGAATAAATTCTAAACCCGATGGTAAAAAAATTATCGATTTAATTGACAATTTTCATAAAAAATAAAGTCAAACGGACACCAAACTTTCAATATTTTTCAGGTGAAAAATTATACCAATCAAATACAATTAATTACAATTCTTAGTAAAATAATTTCTAGGCAATTCAATTCCCATGAATTTATTTTCTTTCCACCAATTTTTCACATTTGCAACCAGACGAACCCTAATGTATCTCCAAAAGACTCTATTTTTAAAAAGTATATTATATCATTCGAAGAGTATTTATAAATTTAGAGAGTTCAAATTTTGAAATACTTCAGCAAGCTCCTTTACATTTAACACTAATTTTACTACTATAAAAAATATTTATTATTTTTCTCTATCTTTTATTTTAACTAATTTTTCTCTAGATTATTTCATTATTTTATCATATTGAAATTTGAAACACTTTGAATATATTTAATTATAGAGAGTAAGTCAAACTCACTTTCTAAATTAAAATGTTAATTTCAAGATTCTCTTGAAATATTAAATGTTGACTATTTAACATAGAGAGCATTTCATGTTTAAAGAGTCTTTTAGAGATGATCTAACATATACCATTGTCCAAAAGTACCAAAGACACCATAAAACAATAGAAATAACTTTTGAAAAGTCAAAATTACTTTTGAACTTTTATAATTTTCAGGAAGTGTTTTGTCTTTAGAAACTTCTTCAGGAATCTCTTCTATAAGAAACACGAGTAAAAACAGAAGTCATGTCAAACAATCAGTGTCCTAAAAAGCGTAAAGCGTGGCAAGATGTGGATGCCAAATTTCAAGCTTTACGAGCCTAGGGGTAAAAAAGCGTTTTTTATTTTAAATTTTTAATCATTGTAAAAAAATCAATAATTCAAATAATACATACCAAACATCTAAAATTATAAAATATTGTATTTACTTAATAATTCCTACATAAAGATAAGTTTCAAAATCATAATTACATAACGTAGATAACTTGTAACTTAAATCTTATCTAATCTAACTCTTTATCGAACTCCAATTCAATATCTTCTTCTTCATCTAATTCGTCCTCCGTATCGTCCGATACAAAATCATCATTCTCGGGCTCCCTTATTTCATTTTGATCATTTCTTGTACCTCTTGTAGGTTGTAAGATATCATTCTTCAAAAGTCCTAATGTTATACATATATGATACCCAAATCAGTGTGGCGTGCAGTGATATTGAGAGGTTTTGCGCCATTCGTCTTCTCAATTCTCTGGAGTCTAGAGTTTTTGAAGTTTGAAGAAATAGCGAGCTACTAAGTCTGAACTGTGAGTTTTATTAAAAAGGGGGGGAATGGGCCCCCTTAAAATCTGACCATGAAACGAAGGCGCGTCTAGGCGAGCATTAAGCGGTCAACATTGTTGTTAATCGCTTAATTTTCGATTAGACTCAAAGTGAAGCGTTTTCATCATGATTCCTGCCTAGGCGCCGCTTAAGCAACGTCTAGGCTTGCTTTTTAGAACACTACAAACAATCCTACATACTCCAAGAGGTGAAACGAGAATGCAATTAATGCACTTTGAAACCTTCATGTGTAATGGAACTGGCATTTTAAGTTTGCTAAAATAGATGTGTAGTAGATGATGAACATAGACAAACATGTACATTATAAGCTGAATAAATCGTAAAAAATAACATAGGATAAAATCCTCTAATAACCAGCACTCCGAAGTCCAAATGCCATTCCGATACATTATTCTGCTCGAAAACTACTTTATTAGAATGGGCCATGCTACCCCCGGTGTACAAATAGCATCTCCCTATTAGAGTAATCAATGGTTCCTTTTTATCCCAGTGTATGGAGGAGTTGGCAAATTGATAGCAGTGCTCTTCACCTTTGTCACCATGTTAATGTCGTTGGTGATTCCTTGTGATCCAATTCCACTGTCCTTAAGACCCTGGAATAAAACCATGTTTCAGATTCTAAGAGGCCAGTAAGATAATAGATTTCGAGGTTCTGACGAATGAAGATTTTTTTTTCCTGGAATGGAAAATGATCAGGACCACGTGCTGGAGCTGAGTTAATCTGAACCGTCCCAATCTCCATAGCATCGCTTATCAGCATTGCATTGTTGATATCTTTCGTGAAGACGCAGCCTTGCAGTGAATTAAAACCATAAAGTATTATTTTACGGTATCTAGGAAAGACAAAACACAATCGATATAAATTCTAGGTAAAGATGTTTCATGTTTGTGTCACAAACAAGATAGCCACTTCCAAGAAAAACTTCAAACGAAAATTTTCCTATTACCGCACCTGGAGTGCAAAGTTACTGGCAAGACTGATCCAAATGGCTCCTCCCATGCTATTCTCATGTCTGGCCGCACATTATCTAACAAAAGTGGCCAGATGAGGTTGCCATCTCTCTTGTACTCCTGGCAAAATGTTGCTCCTTTCTGTTTAGCATCATTAACCAACCCCTCAATAAAGTTTGCAGATGATTCTGAAACGTCTGGAGTGATATCACAGTTATCCTCAGGTGGATCGACTGTCAAGTTTGCCACCTTGGCTTTCACTTTCTTGACAAGAGCATCCGCAACAGAATCCATCATCAAGACAACCTTAACAGCTGTGCACCTTTGGCCACTGTTATAGATGTGGACACAAATTATGACTTTGTCACTCCAAGATTGATGATAAATTTTGTATAGCATATTTTACTTTTTCTATAATCTAGTTCCATACACAAATTCGTGCTTGTGATCAAAGGTGCAAAGCAGTGAATTTGTTTCTTACTAAAACAGACAATCTCAAATAGCGAAAAGAATAACCCCTTCTTCAACACAATAAGAAACCAGATCTCCAGACCCCACAACTTTAGTTAAGACAAGAATATCAGGATAATGTTATATAAAATATCCCAAGACCAATATGCATTTTAACTTAGTAAAAGTTAATAGCTACCTCAGTAACAAAATCCTTTGCTGGTTTTGCAATTTCCTTCACCAGACACTCTCCAATTGGGGCTTTGTGCTCTTTGAGTATAGCAGCAGATGTGTGAAGGAGTTCTGCACGCTTCCAGAGCGGAGTTTCTGCCCATGCCTGTTGTGCAACTTTTGCTTTTTCCTTCACCTTGTTAACCTCTTCTTGTGTAAAAGCTGGATAAGATCATGATCATATACAAGAAAGTAAGTAGTGCTTTTTCCATAACAGTTAAATTTGGAACCATTGACATTACATGATATCACTATAGAGGCTGTATAACACCAATTGACGGGACCATCTATATTATATACAGCGTTAGTATCGATCGATAATCTTAACAATATTTTTATTGATTTCTATTAGTGAAATTAATAAAAAAAAGAACAGTGAGATTAATAACAAAGAACTGATAATTAAAGTGTGAAACATTTTTTGACATCTTAAAATATGAAACCAAACAAATGCAAATAATTAAAAGTTTGAGGGTCAAATGTAAGCAATACTGATTGAGAAGTTTAGGGGCCATCCAGGCTGAGACCTATTTGACCTTAAAATTGGATATTATTTTTAAAGTCAACTATCAAGTTTTCTGTTAAAATTTTAACAGGGTTTAGTCCCCCTTTTTGGGGGGTTTTGATTGTATTTTTAGGTGAGCTTTTTATGGCATTGTTTTGGCTGGAAAAAGGTAATTCAATTGGAGAATGCTAAGATATTCAAGAGCGCCGAACCTAAGTTTTTGCTTTTACTTGAGGAGACCTTTTAGGGAGTGAAATATTGAATCTTTAGATTTCTCACTTTTTGATTTTCAACCCTTCATTAGTTGTATAAATGATCCTATTTATAGATTTTTTTTAGGGTTCTGTTAGTGTCCGAACTCATAAAAACCTCGAGTCCACTCCCAAAAGGATTAAAAGGAGCTTAATAGTAAAATCCTCAAGTCAAAACAATAGGTCATACTAAAAGCTCATCCATTGAGCTCGTCCATGAGTCTCATGTCATCAGTAAACATCATTATTAACACACTAAAAATATATTTCCTAGTGACGTCAACACTTTCACGATCACTTCAAAGAGGACAAATATCTTCTCTGATGTCAGCACCACCCCTCCGATCAATCAGAAGAGAGTTATAATTGCCTAACAGGATGCAATCATGACCTAAGCCTAATGCTACATCCTAGGTGAATTTATGTTTTTATTGAAAAACTCAACATCATATTAAATCTCTTCAAATAGGATAGTGACATACGAATCGAGACCATGCACCGTAGCTGTACGGGATAGAGGGCATCAAGCTCTTGTTGAAGGTTTATAAATAGGGACAATGGTCTCCTTAAAAGGTTGTGATAAGCAATTCTGTGTAATACAATACTTAAAATACTTCCAAGTGAGAATTTTTCTCTTCTTTTCTTCTCTATCTCTTTTATTTTTTTCAATATTTCAGCTATTACTCCATTAAAATCTTCTTAATTGATCTATAATTACCATTTAGTCATCAAAAGTTTGTATCTAGAAGAAGGGCCCCAATAGAACAACCACATTTTCAACATTCTCGAGCACTCAGAATCAACTCACCAAACAAACATGAGCCATAATACTGCATCATGGAGTCATTTTCATACAAATTTTGCTGATATCAGCTTTCCTAGCAATTTTCGTGCTGGAGATGTGTTCACTAGGCTCAAAAATCCCCAATCAACATGAGACTGCTTCAAATTCTTATAATTTGTTGATACTAAGTGTGTAAACTCATTATGGTGGAGTATGATAATTTATGTTTTGAGAATTGTGACTGAAAAAGAAAGGTTTCATAGAAATTTCTAAAGTGGCATGACCAAGATGGGGAAAGATATGGGAACGAGATAGATGCACAATTATTCAAGTTTGAGGATGTATGAAAGAATTTATATTTGGGGTCTTGGATAATTCAAATTCAAAGCGGAGATTTTTAAGATTTTTGATTTAGTATTGTCTTAATTAAAATATGAATTAGATTTTTTTTTTTTTTTTGTTGTTGTCGTCGTCTTAGGGGTGTCAATATGGCTTAGGAAGCCCGTGGCTCGGTCCGGCTTGTGGCCCCGGAGAACCGAGCCCCATTTTTGGCCCGTAACGAGCCGAGCCGAGCCTTAAATTTAAAAAAAATTCAGCAAATGACCCTTGACGAGCCAAGCCTTAAATATTTAAAATAATTAAAAAAAAAACCAGCATAGCGGCCTCCAACAAGCAGCAGTTTAGCTAGCTGCTTTTGTAGGTAATAGTAGTTGCGCTACTTGTGTTAGAAAACAAAACAAAAATCGCGAATCTGCTCGGCTCAATAAGGTTCAAGCAAAAAACAGGGGCGAGCCTAGATTTTTTGGCCAGCAAGTCCAGCCAAAAAAAAATCTGAATCATTTTTACTCGAGTTGAACCCGAACTTCGAGTTTCGGATCGACTCGTTGATATCCCTAATTAAGGGTGAGCAAAACCCGCCTGACCAGGTTGGGTCGGTTTTTTGCCAATTTTTTTTTTCGATTCAATCGGTTGGGAAGGCTAAATGGTTGGATCACCCAACCCAACAAAAGCCGACCAACCTGACCTGCGAATTAAAATATATATATATATATATATATATATATATATATATATATATTGTTAAACTAAAACGGTACAAGAAAACCCTAAAATTCTCATTTCAATTCCCCTCATTTCCTCTGTTCGCCCACTTATCTCTTCGCCCACTTCTCTCTTGGGCGAGTTCTTCAGGATAAGTTTGGAGACCAATGCTTTTTTGCCCGGTTGTCTACATTTAGTATATCTTGCTGGAAGTGAGAGTAAAACGTTCTGAAGCAACAGGGGATAGACTACGGGAAGCACAACATATAAACAAATCCCTATCGGCTTTGGGAGATGTGATCTCTGCTTTGGCACAAAAAAAAATTCCCATGTGCCCTACAGAAACAGCGAGCTAACACAAGTTCTTCAGAGCTCTCTACTCTCTAGGTAACTATTGACTGATATTTTGTGAATAACGCAACTGAATTGAATGATAGGTTTTTAATGTTGGCATATATGTGATTACGTTTTCATTTTATCCTTCCATTCGTCTAAAAACTGTGAAGTGGGAGAGTAGGTGGGATTGAATAAGGGCAGTTCAGCATAGAATTGGAAATTATGAAAGTTCTGAATGGGGCTGATGAACCAATGTGTTGAATTTCCATGTTCCACTTTTTTACTTATGTTTTACTACTTGGCTGATAAGAATTCCTTGTTTATATAAAGTGTAGAATAGAATACGTGATGTGAGTTGGTTGTTTAAATCAATGAGCAGATTAATTGTATGAATGAATGTAGTGGGAAATTCTTAAAACAGAATATGTAGTCTGGCTTTCTGCCTTGTTTCTCGTGGCTGTCCCAGTGGCTACATTTATTTGGAGCTTTGATTACTTGAGCTTTTGTATTCTTAATTTGACCTATTTTCTCTCTAAATATTTCTGTTGTGTTTTGAGGCTACTGATATAATTTTTTTTTTTGGTACACATAATTTTCTTTTATGTATAATACATAGTCAATTTAAGATTTTTAGTTTTACTTTTGATAAGCTAAGGTTGATAAATAGATTTGATCAGTGAAGTTAAATGATTTTTGGAGTAGTTTTTTGTGTGACAAGTTGTTTCGAACCCGACCAATCAAACTCAACCCGACTAACACATAATTGGGGTGGGGTGGGTTTCAACATTTATACGGGTTGGGTTGGATTTCGAACTAACCGACAATGATGGGTTGTGTTTGGGTTGAGGCAAACCCGACCCGACCCATGCCCACGCCCACCCGTATCCCTAATTTGTTACCTAGGCAGAATGAGATTTTTATTGTTCTATGTATTATTGGACTGGTTTATTATTTTCTATTGAGTAATGCTAGGTGAACCATTAGTTTACACCATTGACAAATGGTGTCCCCCTATTGGGGGGACTCCTAGCATTATTCTTTTCTATTTGGTATGTGATTACTTAACCATTTTCTACAAAGAGGAGTCATCATGTTGTGTTCTATTTATCTCAATTAGTAAGATAGTCATGGATGGACTTAGGATGAGACTTGAGGATTTTCTGTAGTCTCACCCAGTCTTGACTTGTGGTGTGTGGAGGATTCTATATAAAGTTTTACAAAATTTTAATATAATGGAAGTCTATAACTTTGACTGCATGTGGTTTTTCTTTGATTTATAAGTTTTTCACGTAATTTTTTATTGCTGTTATTTTTCCCATCTTTATATTTTTCTGAATACATAAACAAATAAAAGAATTGATCTTAGTTTCCAACCGACACAAGCGTAACAATATATAAAATAATTCTTTAGTTTTATCTTCAGAAATGAAATTCACTTTGTTCGTGAAAAAGGGAGGACAAGAGATATGAACCAATGAACACATACAGTCCCCCTCTAATTAAGAATGTGGTCCAAATCAAGAATGTGTTGTGTTGTAAATGCGTGAATATTTATGTCATTAGAGAAGAAGAAGAAGCTTGAAGAATATTTTCGAGTTGATTGCCTATTTGAATTTTTGTCACGGGTGGAAGAGACATCCCTTGTGTTAATTCCCTACTAGATAGGCAATCAATCTACGGAAAATTTCATCCCCGAGTCACAACAAAATAATCTTTATCAATCGACTCTACTACTAATTATTCTCAACTCCAATGTATCTTCTATTTGCAATAGTAATACTAATTCGAAGATATGTCAATATCTTATATAGCAAATAGTGGATTTAAATTGAAAACTCTCGAAAAGCCTCATCCTTCATGGATAGAGAAGTTAGCATTTACAAGCCGGCCACGTAGAAAAAGATTTAGGAGAGTTAGCACATAAGCTCAAGCAACTAGCTCAATGAAAGCTTACTTCTATTTAATGCGAGTCAGTTGACTTCAATTAGACCAGAGGTCTAGAGAAATCCAGAGAGGAAATATCCTTCTACTAGCAACTTTCTACCCCAATGCTCAAGCAGACCAATTGATGAAGGATGATTTTAAAAAATCTACTTAAAATTTCACTCAACAATCGAGAAAGAAAAAGTCTTTCAAAAAAGTACATTCAGCAAGATATATTAAAAGAAGTCTGTGGTATGATTACCTGATAAAGTTGCTGGTAGCAGGATATTTCCTGCATAGCCTCAACACTCAGTACGAGATGCAAAATAGCTTCATCAGAGAATAAAATCAGTGATCATCGTAATAAAAAAGAGAGAAATTTTGATTCTGGGTTTAAGGTTTCTCTCTATAGGAAGTTCATAAGCAAGAGTGGTGGTTCTAATAATCAGATTTTCACAAATGGTCACTGAAGTTTGTACAAAAATTAAAATTGATCCTTGTAGTATATTTCTGACTTATTTAGTCAATGGAGTTATTTAACGTTAGTCAATTGGTCACTTGATTTCGATTAGTGAAAGTAACATCCAATCCTATGTGGTGGTCACTGTCATTAACTAGATTTGTCAATTACAAATATTGGCACTGACTATATTTTGTGGTTCTTGAAGCATATGTGTTTTAACAGTAATTGAACAGACCATTTGTGGTTGTATGATTGATCCTCCCTTAAACTATAAATAAAAACAAATGAGCATCTAAATTTAAGCCACAAGTTTGTCAACAACCCAAGCCTCAAGAGTAATGCTTGTAAAATTACTCTTGAAAATGAATGAACATTTTGATTGTATCTACAATATTAATCCCATCGTTCTTGATCGAGCATGTCTACCTAAGTCTTCCTTAGGAATTTTGGAGGCAGTCTTAGAGACATAGCATCTTCAATCTTTATTGGCAAATGAACTTCTTATAAACGATAAACCCAAAATCAGATTTTTTTCTCTCTTGTCATGATAATCACTGTTTTTCTACTTTAATGGAGCTATTTTGCGTCTCGTGCTGATATCGTAAGAACTTATTTGTTTCTGTTAGATTATTACCTTTTGTAGTATTTTCTTACTTGGTATGGAGCCTTTTGAAAGGGATTTTATGCTGTGTAATTGACTAGTTTGAATGAATAAAAATTGATATATTTCTCCCCCAATCTCTCTATTATCTCCCTCTTCTTCTCTCTTTTCCCCCTCCTTTCTCTTCCTCTATTCCCTTTCCCCTTCTCTTATAATTGTTCTTGTTGCATCTTGCATCAGTAGACCTCCAATGGTCTCAGCAAATTTGGTGTTACCTCTCCCGAGGTTACACCAAATTTGATGAAGACCATTGGAGATGGTTTTACAACAAAAGTTTTTTCAATTATTTTGCACCAAATTTTATTTTGCAAATTATATTATTAAAAAAAATCGTTAAATTAGGAATTATACTTAGCCCTTGTTAGGTTCCCATTATTTTAAAAATATATTTTTCTCTATCTTATTTCAACCACACATTCTTCAACAAAATAATATTACTCGCAAATCCAAAACTTTTTCTTTCTTTGTTTTTTTAAACATACATTCTCTATCAAAATACTATTCTAAAATGCATTTTAGACAAAAAAAATTAAATAAAAAATAGGGCTCAAACAAGTATTTAATGAAATAAAATATTACATTTATTAATAACTTGAAAAAATATATATATAATACCGCAAATTATAAAAATTACATTGAACGCACAAGGAAAATTACATATAACAAGAATGACAACTCGGTTTATCACTTATTCATCGGAATTAGTATATTAATATATTTTTGAAATAATTATTAGTTATTAAATGATTATAATTTAAAAATAACCATCATATTAAAATAATTATGTATCATTTAAAATCTATTAATACTAAAATATTAAATAAGGACATAAATGGAAGAAACAAAATTTATAAAGTGTAAACAAGGGTAAAATGGGGTTAAGTGTTACACTAAATTTGGTGTAACGCTATTCATTACACTATCCTTTGCATAATATTTGGGATATAATTTGAGGAGCTTTTGCACTATATTTGATATTTTACACCAAATATAACCTCCCATTGGAGATGTCCTTGTGCACGTCTTCCCTCCCCCATATTTCATGTTTTTTTTTTTTTTTGCAACATTTCTACGTCTGTAGATTTTCATTTTTTGTGAAGAAAATATTAATACAAAAAGTTGAAAATTAAAATTTTAATATAGTGTATTAAATTAGTTATAATTTTTTATTGAATTTATATACTATTGTAAATCTTGCTACAGTAATATAAGAAATGAATATATAAATGTGAAAAGAGGAACCAAATCATTGATAAAATAGAACTAGCTAAATAGAAATATGAGCATAGAAGATGTAGACAGGGTTAAGTATTACTTGAAGAATAAAGCGCCGCAGAGCATAACTTAACTGAAATGCAAAGCCCGAACTTGTTTGGTATGTTGGCTGAGGAAGTTAAAAATGATGTCAGACAGAAGAAAGAATGTTAAAGAATGGGAAGAAATGCAGGGGTTTGGGTACTGCATACATTTTCTATGACTGTTATCAACAAAAAACACGTGTTAACACATACCTGATCTCAATTAAGTATTGGATTTTGTCTAAATCATATATGGTGGGAGTAAAGAGTGAGTGCAATAATAAAAATTCATTTGGGTATACAAGCAAACTAAAGTGCCAATGGAAAGCTCGTAAAAATATTTTATTTATTGACAACACAGAATAAATAGAGTGATGGATGTTTTACATAAAAATTAAAGCAATAACAACATGGCGAGATAGATTTTTTGAGACGAAGTTTTGCGAATGTGAAGTTATGGATTTAAAGGCCCAATCATGATCACAGTCTACTAATCCAGGGATTGGCACTTGTGTGTCTCCTTATATCCTGTTTTATAGACTAAAAAAGTTCAATGCATCTTGTACATGCTCAAATGTAAAAAAATAAATATGTGCATGTGCTGTCTCACTCTTGATTATATAAAAATACTTCGTTGCTGAAGAATAGCATATTCAGTAATTCTTCTTTGTTCATGTATTGTCTCTCACATTCCATATTTCTTTTCCTATTACACTTGGTTTTTACTATGTACACGTCTTTTGCTAATTATTCTTCTTTATTGTAGCTGGTGATTTCTTTATAATGATATATCGATTGTGCGTTTGCTTATATTTTCTAGACACGAGTGCTGCCCATACTTGCAAGACTCATCTTGTTTATGTTTAATTGACTAAACATGGCCTTCATATATCTTCCATTGTTCACTTCTCAAGATGTCCATTATTTTGAAAATGTATTTTTCTCTCTTATTTCGAAAAATTTTCCTTATTTTTTAACCATATATTTTCCATCAAAATATTATTCCAAAATGCGTTTTTATCGTAAAAATGAGACTCAAACATGCTCAATATATGTTTCCGAGCTGCAAAATGTGAATCTTGTATAAGTCAGGTGATCTTAACTGTGAATTGATGAATGCGAGCACTACATTTTGATTAAATTTTGTTTCAATGCAAATATAGGAGTTTTCTTCCTAGTAAAGGAGATTATAATTTACCTACCACAATTAATTTCTGCAATTATTAAGATAATTTTTGCACTTTTTTTCTTTTTTATATTAATTAGAATGTCAAATAAGTTTCAGGTACGAAAATCATGAATGTGGTCTTTTTATTTCAAATTGACAGGTAATAGGTCGGAGGAATATGCGACGATTTTTTCCAGGAAATCCCCAACGAAAAATACACACTATCCCTTCCTTTCTATCGAATCGATCATAACCACTACCTACATTCCAGGAAATTGTGCACCACAAATAGTCATTAACTGTTTGTGTTTGAGCTACTGCAATGTTTCAATGTATTAGTTTAAGTGGTGGACAAAAATTCTCGTTCCATTTGCTCTTTAAGTTTGGGATCTTCAATGCAATATTCTAACTTGAAGGAAATTTTACTTGATCCCCAATGCCTTTGCGTGGACCCCCACTTCCCAGGCTTCTTCTTGACAATGTTTCTTGCATGAGAAATGCCCAACAAATTCTTCGCCACGTGAATGTCTCCATCCATGATGGTGGAGCACTTGTTCTAACAGGTGCCAACGGCTCAGGCAAAACAACTTTATTGCGCATGTTGGCTGGTTTTTCTAAACCATCTGCTGGTGAGGTTCTCTGGAATGGTCACAATATTACTGAATCGGGCGTTTTCCATCAATATAAACTTCAGCTTAACTGGCTTTCCCTCAAAGATGCTGTCAAAACAGGGCACACAGTTCTTGACAATGTTCAGTGGTTCGAAGTTCTCGAAGGCAAGCAAGGAAGATCTCTGCCTGCCCTAGAGCTTATGGGCCTCGGGAGGTTAGCAAAAGAGAAAGCAAGAATGCTCTCTATGGGCCAACGTAAAAGGTTACAACTTGCAAGGCTATTGGCTATTGATAGGCCAATTTGGTTGCTTGATGAGCCTTCTGTGGCCTTGGATAGTGAAGGGGTCAAGTTGCTTGAACACATTATTGCAGATCACAGAAAGAAGGGTGGGATTGTCATTGTAGCCACACATTTGCCAATAAAGATTGAAGATGCTATGTTTCTAAGATTGCCACCAAGATTCCCAAGAAGGATGACCTTGGTCGACATGCTCGATCGAGGATGATGGGATTAATATTGTAGAGGCAATTAGAGATTGTGTGGATATTTGTGTTTAAAAGTAAGCCACGGGAGGCGCCTTGAGTTTTTCGTCCCTAACTATTGAGATATAGGTCTTCTAATTTCGCATTCTACATTAAGATTAGGAACTTCTTGTTTGACGGGAATTGAAGCGAAATTGATAGCTATCAGGGATTGTAGAGTATATTTATTCTTTGCTAAATTCGTTCGGTCCTTAGATTTCTTTATTTGGGGATGTGCAATTAATTATGATCGCTTAAGTTCTTTCAAACCCTGAAATTATACCTTAGCTTTTGTGTCATTTTACTGTCTGGGGGAGAAAATTCTTATGGATCAAAAAATTCTTGCCAAAGAGAGGTCAACATATGGACTATGATTATGCATTTTCTTTACTATTTGCTCAATTGAAATGTTGGATTTTGCACACTTATCATTCACGATATATACAAAGAACTTTGTTTACAATTTGCCCCAGGTGATAATGATCGGAAATCTCTCCAATTAGCAGATTAATAGTCGTAAATTTTAGCCACTAAAATTTGAATCACTGTTGCAAAGAAGATAATGCTGTGCAAAATAAAATACAAAGAAATTCTACATTTCAGATTATCAGCATCCTCTAAAGAAATTCTCAACTGAGAATTGTACATAATCTCACATTTGATGGATGAAATGACGAGTTTTAACAGGCAAATATCAAATTTTATAATCATCTGACAACTTAGTAGATTAAATATCGACTTTGTTAGGCATATCTCGAGTTTATTATAAAAATAGAGTATGTCGAGCAAATCTCATTTCTGTTCGATTAACACACTGAATTTTTATTACACAAATTTCCACAGGATAAATAATTATTTTTAAAAATATTATTAAATTTATAGTTCAACGCCCAAAAAAAAGAAGAAGAAAAAAACCCAGAATGCAATTCAAAATTGTAAATCACTTTATATCGATTTCATTAGATAATTTAAGATAACTACGGGAAATGTAGAATTTCTTTGTATTTTATTTTGCACAGCATTATCTTCTTTGCAACAGTGATTCAAATTTTAGTGGCTAAAATTTACGACTATTAATCTGCTAATTGGAGAGATTTCCGATCATTATCACCTGGGGCAAATTGTAAACAAAGTTCTTTGTATATATCGTGAATGATAAGTGTGCAAAATCCAACATTTCAATTGAGCAAATAGTAAAGAAAATGCATAATCATAGTCCATATGTTGGGATTTAATTTGTCATGTACTCTAACGTACATAATTAATTGTGTATAAAAATTATCTTAAAATTAAATTTGTTTAAAGTAATTCTCAATTTTTGTGTTATCTCTTCAATACAAGAATACAAGATAAAGCATATTGAAGAGGAAAATTCAAAATCCACAATCAATAAAAAGAAATCAAAAAGTAATCAGGATCAAGAAGTCGTAGTCAAGAACGTCCAATTCAAGATTTACAATCAAAATTCAGTATTAAATAATCATTTTCAATGAATCAAGGTATATTTCACACTTTACAATTCTCTTCGTGATTTGACAGGAAGATTTTGACATTAAAGTCTAAAGGGTTTTCAAGTTCTTGAGAATTTAAAAATATCATTAAAATTCTAACACCAAATTCTACTAAATTTGAGAAAGGCAAAATCATAGATTTGCTAGATGACAAAGTTTGCTAGAATTTGTTCTACCAAAAAAGTAATCTTGCTAGATAACAAAGGCACGATCGTAGCTTACTATGAAGAAGGATAATTGACAAAAAAAAAAAAAAAAAAATTTGCAAGATAATTTGTGCTAGAACAAATTCCAAATTTGTTAAACGAACTCGAGATTTGACCTTCTAACTTGCTAAATGTCCATAAAATTCGATATTTGCTCAGTGAAAACATGTCATCAAATCAAATTAAAGATTATGTACAACACTCAGTTCGAAATTCCTTTTGATTGGAATGGACATGGGTTAGGGTTCATAAGCCGTTAAATTTGATTTGGGACTAAAGTCTAAAACTAAAATGAGATAAGAAAATGTGATTTAGGATTGTGCAAATTTATGTTGAAGGAACGATTTCATCTAAGTAACAATTTCATTAACGCCATATTTATAACGATGAGTTTTAATGTTGACACACCAAGAAAGACTTGTAGTTGGCAAAATTAACTGTAAAGGCAGTTGAGTTGAGACATCGGTCCATTTCTCAATCTATTCTCCAGGTTTAAAAGCCGGACCTAAGGAAATTTATATATCATAGACAAGAATAAAACTAAATAAAATATATCACTATAAATTCACTACTAATATTTATCGTCATTAAATATTTTTGAACCTTTTATATTCTTATTTTAATTAAAATTCTAATATTCATAAAATATCTTTGTTAACTAAAGTCTAAACAATTCAATGCCTATTATGCTTCACTTTCCTCTTCATCCTTCGATTTTGCATTCCTCGATTACTTTCTCAGGACGCGCATATTTTCATTTTTGTCATTTGTCAACACGATTTTTCTTGGCAACATGCAATATTTTTCTTTGAAAAGGTTCTACAGATTTTTGAAACTTTTAGGTTAGTCTTTTTTCCCCCTTTCTTTATTTTAGTACCATTGAAGGCACTGAAAATTATTCACGTTCTTATTCTTCAGAAAACAATATATTTTCCATTATAATTTCAGGGGTGTGAAAAAATAGGAAGTTTTTTTTATTAATGTTTGAAAAATGCAAAAAGTCTTGTAAAATATAGATGTCAGGTGAATTCATTGCCTTTAAAAGGATTATGTCGCTTCAACTCATAGGAAGTCTTCCAAAAAAACAAAAAAAATGCTGATTGATATGGAAGATGAAACTAAAAATCTTGTAATTTTGAATTTTCATTTGTGTTACTTTTTCTCACTTTTAAGTAGAAAAACATTATGAATGTAGTGGAAAGTTTTTGAAACTTGAACTACACTCATTTACACACAAATTTTAGATATCTTAAATGCTATGTACAGAGATGGAGCTAGGGGGGCGGTCCTCCCCAACATTGTCCGCGGTACACTATTCCTGGTTAATTTGTAATGTATTTTTCAGTTTTGTCCCCCCCCCAAGATTTTGACTCGTCCCAAAATTTTGAAATTTTTTATTTTTTTCCGTTAATAAATATTGAGTAAATAACTTACATTTTAAAATTCAACCATACAAAAATCTTAGATCTAAACAAAAGATCTAATAGTTACTTAAATAAATCAATAGCCCAAATTCAATCCAAAACCTAAGTTCCCAATTCCCAAACTCAACTAATTAAAACTCAATTCTCAACCTGGTTTATGCATAATGTATGTTTACTTGTTCTTGAATATTTGAATTTAAAAATTAAGTAGAGTAGTTGCTGTTAGATTGTGTAATTGTGTTAGTTATTGAATATTTGAATTTAAGAATTAAGTAGTAGAATAGTCAGTAGTGATTGAATCGAACATTGAATTTCAATATTATTTTGGTACTCAAAATCGTCATTTTCAATTCTCTTAGTTAAAAAAAAAAATTCGGGGGCTCTGCCCCCCTCTACCTCCCGTATTTTCGCCCCCCAAGATTAAAAACCTGACTACGTCCCTGGCTATGTATGGTGAGCGTAACTAATAAGTGCATTTGTACACTTATGTGGGATTCAATTGGAAGTCAAATGAATGAAATTAGTCAAAGTAGTTTCACATATTAATTTTCAATTGAAAAAGTTATGCTCCAAATTTCCCGTCTCATATTGATATCCATTTTTGACATAGCAAACGTTTGAATTGAGAATTGTGTATTCTATAAGAATTATAGTTATTTGAATTAGATTTTCAACACACTTTGAATCAACACATTCAAATATTGAGAAAGAAAAGTATGACAATAATACTAATGAATACTTAGGGACGAAATCGCGTGAACCCGTGCCTTCAATAGCCAGCGTCGTTATTTCTGGGGACCTCTGCTGCAATTCCATTTTTAATTAAAAAAATTCTTGGATTTAATTGTGACATGATCTTTACCTAATTTTTGACTCCTATAAATACAAAACTTGGACAAAACATTTGAAATCTCTCTCGAGCCTCTTAATACACAATTATATTATCGAATTCATCAAGAACAAAAAGCAAATTACTATATTTTGAAAGAGGAGATGAAATCCTAGCAAGAATTGAAGGTCTGTTACGTCAACAAATTGAAGATTTCAACTTTGGACTTGAAAATCAATATCTTTTGCATTATTTCATGATCCCAGTAGTATTTTTATATTATTATTTTTTTTGTAACTTATATAAATTCATACTAGGTTAGATCCGTTTATGTATTAGATAATGAACCCTATCATTTATTTATTTTAAGTAGTTTAATATTTCTTGGATAAATTTGCATTTTCATTGTGTAATTTAATTGTTTGATTGTCAATTAAATAATTAGTTACTTATTGTAGTGTTGGAGACTCACAATATGCTTAGAATTAGCAAGATTAACACACGGGTAATAGATGTTATGAATAACAATATCGTGTGTGCAATGATATAGATAATCTAAAATTTAATGCATTCTAACAATTAGAATTCGTACTAGGAATAAACTTAGTCGTAATTAGAAAAAAAATACTGAATTTATATTGAAAAAAAAAGTTAAATATATTAGTTTTTTCGATTATAAAAAATGTATGAACGAAACTAAATTACATAATTGAGAATAGAAATAGATAAAAATAGACAAATTCAAAATCCAATACGATCATCTATAATGTGATAAGAACATAATTTTTACATATTTCTTAGCATAATTTCGAATAATCACAAATCAAAATCTATTTTATGTTACATAATTCGAATTCTATACAAAGTTAATAAACTTGAATTGAAACTTATTGTACCTGGGACGATCCTATTTACTCATCAAATATATTACTTGCCAACGATCTCATCTACTTGTAGATTTCGCTCAATTAGTAACAATAACATTTTAAAATTGTAATATGAATAAATATAGTGTTTAGATGATTGAATTTGATTAGGTTAATGTTGAAATATTATGTGAATAAATATAATATGTTTATTAAACTTTTATTTGGAATGAATTTATATTAGAATTGTGTTTGATGGATATTATTGAAAAATGAATGTATTTTAAATAGTGATATAATGAGAAATTTGTGGTTAAAAAACAAGGAAAAGTTATTGATGTGATAAAAATATTATTTTTATTGAAAAATGTATGGTTGAAAATTAATTTTGAAAGAATGTGTACCAAATAGGCAGGGGCGGATGGGGTCCGAGTCCCCCCACCCCAATTTTTTGACAAGTATTTGCCGTTTTGTCCTCAAATGAATAAAAAACTTAAACCCTATCAATTAAAATCTAAGCATTTTCGTCCCGACTCCCGTTTCCTCTTCTCTTCCCTTTTTTCATGCGGGCAGCGACTAATAGGAGCCACCACAACTGACCAATCACTCGTAGGAAACTTTGGCCTCAACTTCGACAAGATTGATGATGATGTAGTTATACAACGTTATCAAAGTATGATAACTCGAAAGAAACGCTTGTAATAAGATATGATTTTGCTAAATTAAATATTAGTACTTTTTTTATACGTTTGTTAATTTTTTTTTTTTTGTTAATAATGTACATTAATTTATGTTCATTTCTTTATTACAAAGTACCAACTTCACTCATTTTAACAGATAATATTTCAAAAAAAATCGAAAGCGCTGCCCTCGAACCCTTGTGGGTCCCCACCCTTTCAACTCTAGGACCCCCTACTTTGATGGGCGGGCTCCGCCATGCAAATAGGGGTAGATATATAACAAGAAAAAATTACATAAAACCCTTCTTTTCAAAATTACAATTCAAAAATAAAGGATAAAGTTTTACAATTCAAAAATCAGGTGATAAATAAGATTGTAAATTAATATTATAAATTTAAAAATTAATTACACACCCCCAAATCCCTAAATCACTCACTCTCTCTCTCTCTCTCTCTCTCTCTCTCTCTCTCTCTGGTGATGGCGGCGTAGAAGGGCGGTGGCGAAGGTGGCGGTGGTACCTAGTTAGTGTTGGTGGTGCCGAACTTGTGATGGATGGTTGCACATCAATTATCTCACTCACTTTCTCTGTTCTCTCTCTCAATAAGTCTTTGCACCCACCCAACTTTAGCCACAATCAATGGTGAATCGACCTTGGATTCATCATTATCGGCCTGCAAAATTTTTCAACGAAAGTGGAGAAGGGAGAGTACCAGAGAGGAAGTGGTGGCTGATGGTAGAGATGCGGCTTCACAGAAGAATCAAAGATTGAACAAATTCTCGACAATGGAAAGAGATTTCTTCGATGACGCTCCTTGCTCTTCTATCGTATTCGACTTTGTCATACGCATGGGCACTGTAAGTTCAGCTCTATTTTCCCTCACACACATTAATTAAGATTCGTTCATTTCACAAGATTTTGTTACCTGAACAGATATTGAGTTTCAATGCAGGTCGGCGTAATTTGGGGTTCCTGTGTCGGTCCGTGTGATGCTAACAAACTGGGTAATTTCTTTGTTTATTTTATTATAAGTTAATAGAGAGTGCTTAACTTTGAATTCGTTTGGGCTGCCTATTAAGTTTTAAATTCTCGTAGGTCTCGTTGGTATCGCTCGTGCATCTTTCGTAGTAAGTTCAGTTCATTCCATTTCATTCAACTTCTGAAATTTGAATGGATCGTTGTGCAAGTTTATCAGTGTTTTACATGTCTGATCAAAAGCCAGAAACCATTATTGTGGGTGATTAGAGACGGAAAAAATGGTGCAAAACAAGAATAAAGCAGCTCGCTAAGTTGGGTGAAAGATATGGAAAAACAAGGTATGATTGTTCCATGGTGTTCCCAATTGGAGGTTTCATCACACCCTTCTGTAGGCTGTTTTTTGACTTATTGTGGGTGGAATTCTTGCATTGAAAGTTTGTCTTCTGGGGTGCCCGTAGTTGCATTTGCTCAATGGGCTAATCAACCTATGAATTCAAAACTTGTGCAAGATTATTGGAAAACTGGGCTGAGGGTGGCAGCAGCCACCGATGGAGGAATTGTAATGGCAGATGAGATCGCAGGGTGCTTAGAAATTGTTATGGGAGGTGGGAGAGATAGGAGAAGACATGAGAAAACAAGCTCAAAAGTGGAAAAATCTGGCTAAGGAAGCAGTTAAAGAAGGTGGTTCTTCCAATGTGAATCTTAAGGTTTTCGTGGATCAGATTGTTGGAGCAACCTAATCATTCTACTCCGTCACTTCTTGCAACTGCGAGCAACGCGATCTACATGCGGTGGTGGTGGTTGGGATTTATTGAAGGTGTTGATGGTGGTGATTGCTGTTGTGAATTTGATGTGAATGTAGTACTTATGGTTTTGATTTTGAGTTGAATGTCATAATGCTGGTGCATTTGAGGTGATGGCGCCGAATTAATTGACTGAACCTTTTTTGGATGTTTGCTTGCAGTGATACTCTCTAATTTTTATGATCTGCCATTTAATGACATTTTAAATTGGCATAAATTTTCGATCATACTACAGGAGAAAGATGTCTACCAAGGGGGTTTGCAATTCCTAAAGTTCTAACAATGCTATCGTGGTCTTTCATCAACACTGATACGGGACCTACCCACGGCAAAATCATCAAGTGCCTCCAATTGTGAAACTGGAGGGCTATTGGCAGCATGTTGAGCAAGCTTAGGATTTTGAGAGTAATGATTATAACTATGGATGAATCAATTGTATTCAAAAATTTGTAAACAATTTTCGTATCTTCTTTGGCTTCAATGGTGTTGAGTTATTGGAATACTTCGTTTGTAATTGTAGTTATAATATTTCGGCTTCAATGTGTTGAGTTATTGCAATACTTCGTAGCATAATCCGTAATTGTATGCTACCACATTTTGTCTATGTTTGATCGAAGTTGGTCTTCCTGATTTTCTTGATGGTGTTGGTCTAAATTTGTGTTTATTGTGACTGATTGTGACAAATTCTGTGTTAATTGTGACCAATTGTGACTGGTTGTTAATGGAGACACAACTCGTGTCGCACAGAGACACGTCTATCTCCATGTCACACGGAGGTCGTGTCTTCGTACTTAATTATGAGTGGTTGTGACCAATTATGTGTTAATTGTGATCGATTGTGACTGGTTGTTAACGGAGACATGGGTCGTGTCTTCGTGCCGCACAGAGACACGGAGACACATGCGTATTTTCGTGCTTAATTGTAATCGGTTGTGATCAATTATGTGTTAATTGTGACCTGTTATGATTGGTTGTGACAAATTCTGTGTTGGGGGTGTGGTTTTCAGTTTTAATATTTGGAATTTTTTTGGAAGGTAAGGTGGGATGGGGTGATTTTCATATTTGAATTTCTGAAAAAAAACAAAAAAAAAAAAAAATGGGGTGGGGTGGGGTGGGGTGGGGTGTGGTGTTGTGGGTGCGAATTTCTGAAGGAAAAAAAAATTGTGTGTGGGGAGGGGAGGGGGTGGGGTGGGTGACCGTGTAGGGGTGAATTATATATATATAATTAACACTTGAATTTTGAAATAATTTAACAAATTTGTTAGTTTTGAAATGTAATTTTAATATGTAGCATTTATGTATTGTTTCCATATAACAATGGTGGCTCCTCAATAATATCCAGCTTGAAGACAAAATTAATTTGATTAGCCTTACGTTCCTTCATTTCATTTCATTCATAATGATGGCGCCTCAATAATATCCAGCTTGAAGACAAATAATATCCGATGATATATAACAAATGGTGACTCCTCAATAATATCCAGCCGCAATGCTAATTAATAGCTCGTTTGTCTCCCATTAATGGGAGAAAATTAGTGTAATGAATAGTATTTTTTGGAGAATGTGTGATTAGAAATTAAAGTAACTTTATTGATTTATATGTAGAAAATTTTATTAAGTGAATATGTGGTGGAGAATCTTACTGTAGCAAACAATTTTTTGGAATAATAGTAGACAAATAGGAACTCAATTAATTTTGTCATATCCACATTCTTGAAAAAATCATTCTTTCAATACTCATTTATAACTATACAATCTTCAATTAAATAATATTACACGCAGATTCAAAAAAATTTCTTCTTTTTTAACCATATATTTTTCATCGCATCAATGTTGAAATGCATTATTTCCTTGCATCAAATAGGGGCTAATTTTGTCTTCATTTCATTCATAATTAAAACCATAATGAACTGAAGTAACGACAACTCGACAAGGAATCGACCCTACGGTCATCATGTGCACTCTGACAGTTATTAGTATACAATCTTTGTAAGGTTTTACAGAGCACTCATCGGATCTATCAGCTTAATCCCATCCGCAATCAGCTGAAGGAAATACAGAGAGGGAGTTGAAATGAAGGAAAAATCATGGGTTTGTACTGTTTTCACACAGCTCACTCTCTGCATTGCACTTTTCATTGCTATGAATATAGGTGAGCCGCAGAAGCGTATTTATGGGAACAGTAAAAATGAAGGCAGACCCATTGATATGTACTTCATTAGTGTTGATGGAGGATTTAGGCCACTTGAAGAACAAACCCTTTTACTTAAACAGGTGAGAATTGTAATCTTATTGTTGAATTTTTGTTCCGTGTTTGTTTTGTGTGATGAGATTTCCCTGATTGATCGTTTATTCTTCTGTAGTTTTAAACAAACTCTGCAATTTTTATAGGATTTTGTTAAGCACAAAACGATCTTAAATCGATAAATGCGTACAAATTTCATGGGATGCTTATAATAATAAAGATATTGATTTTACTGCTAATACTATATGTAAGTGTTCTCCATAGAATTTAGTTTAAATTTTGAAGTTATGTTCACTCCTCTGGATATATTTGGTTTTATCTATCAATTTTCAATGGTTGGTTTGGAGTCAATTTCTATGTTAAATTTTCTTATTATCCCTTTTGACTGTAATTTTGATGGTAATGAAGATGGAGAAGGTGGTGACATCCTACAAGGCTCGGTTTGTAGTCAACATTAGTGAACTTGGGGAATCCGATCCACTCTTGCAGAATGTAAGATCAATATGCTGGTTTTGGTTTGCAAATGGCATATTACTGATTCATTAACACAGATTTTATTTAAGTTAAAAGGTTCTTGAAGATTACCTCATGATTCGACTTTTAATTCTTCAAACTAAAACTTCATTTTTTAACAGGCTACACGGTACCCTGAGCTGCAGAAAATACCATGGTACTATTCCCCCATTGAATGGTTTTATATTTTAATGTGTTGCATTCCTAACAGGTAGTAGGTGCTACTTTTCTGTTATAGACTTATCATATTTTAAATCAAAATTTCCAATCTCTTTTCGTCTATCCCAACTATTAGGTACACTACTAGAACATTGAAACGAGAAGGAGCAAATTATTTCCTCAAGAAGATCGAAATTCCTTATGGACAAACACTAGATATTATAGCCGTGGATACTGGGCTACTCCAGGTGTGAATTCCATTACACGAATGTCTTCTTTATGCTATATTTTCTGCAAATAGATTTTTATTCCTCCTTCCTTGTGGAAGTATTTCTGCTGATCACCCATGTTGTTGAGTCAAATTTCATTTTAATGCATTGACATGGTAAAGTCTCTGCAGAAATTGAAATCTCTTATAATTTGTGGAAATTCATTACTGAAATTAAGTTAGTTGAACCAATTGCAAAAATAAGAAAGCAAAAAATTTGAGATGTTATTTCGTTACCATTGTCTCTCGTTCTTGACATAGAAGGAGACTGATGTACAGGTTCTTATATTCCTTCTTATCGTAATATATAGTCGACTCAATAATTTTTAGGATTCTTCGAATGTCCCTGAAAATGAGCAGCTTCAGTGGTTAACGACAATCCTCAAAGAAAGCAGTAGCAACTGGTAAACCTTCCAAGCTAGAGATTCATGTTTCTCATTCATCAAGCACTTATTATCTTAATCATTTATTTCTTCTGTTCCTCTCTAATCATGCAGGAAAATTGTCTTTGGATTCCATCATTTGGTCACCTCTGATGATAATGTACAAAAAATGGAACCAATTTTTGAGCGATTATATAGTATATTACTTAACTATGGAGTGGTAAGAAACAGGTTTTCATACTCTTTTAAATTTTTATTTCCTCTCTTACAAATCATTTGGGGGAACGGTTTCAGAAATCTATGTTGGTCCACATTCTCCTTTTCCCAACTTAGAAATCTTAAAACTAAAAGTGATATAAGATTCACTCTTGTTTATCTCAAAAGAATGCATATTGGAGCCGGCGTGCCAGTACTGGCAATGTTCAAGGAGGTATCGTGCAGTTGAATAATGCAGATCCAGTGGATAAGCGTCGTTATCTTACTGCTGTAAACCAAAATATAGTCCATAAAAAGTTAGTGTTAACATTATTAAATTCTTGTCTTTTGGGACAATACTCTCTACGTGCAGCTGATTGAGTGATGTACTGATATCTATACGTGTTTTGTTTCTTCCAGAGAAATGGTAAATGGATTCCTCCTTCATCAGGTTAGCGCACTGGAAATTGTGAGTATCAATCCTTAGCACTGCTTAATATTGTCGATGTGAAACATCAGAAGCATTGTAGTAACAATTAAATTGCTTTTCTGTGACAGGTCACATATTTAGTTAAGTTGACAGGGGAGGTTGTTCAAAGTTCAGCGCTTCAACAAATGGGCAAGGAGGTGATGTAATCTACAGAGACCTTGTTCTTCGGCAACCTATTTTTTCGATCGTGGATGAAGGAGGTGTTGCACATGATTGAAATGGAACAAAGAAGTGAAGTAGTGTAGACTAGAATACTCCCGACAGATTATTTGAATCGCATAGCAAAGGCGATATCTAAAGTCGGAGATAAAAGAAGTTGAAAACCAGAACATACTAAACATCAATGAAAATTGGTGTGTCATTTATACAGCTTAATCTTCAAATGTAATGTATGTATTTCAGGGATTTGGAGCAGCATTTTGAGGCTTGCAATTTTGTAAGGGAAAGACAATTATCTGGTTTATAATATGAGTTAAATATATCTATGACAAATGTACTTCATACTTAGTGTCATCGTGATCACTAAAATTGATTTTGATCAACCATAGCCACTGTACTTTATACTTTGTGTCCAATGACCACACAAATTGCTTGTGATTCACTATGATCACTCAACTTCATATGATGTTTCAGTCAAGCAACCCGATTATTACCACAAACTAAAAAAATTCACACATAATTTTTATCACAACAAAAAAAGGGAAGAGAATAAAAAACATAAATTTAGAAACTACACATGGTAATCATTATAAAAACTTGAAAAAAAAAAAAAAAAGAAAGAATTTTATGGAAGTAGAAACAATTTTTTTTTTTTTTTGTTTCTATTCACACACGAAATATACAACTAATAATAATAATTCACTCACTCAAATCAGGGAAAATATACAATATAAATCAAACTCAATTCAAGAAAAATATATACTACATAAAAAAGAGTACAAAAAAATTTCACTAACCCAACTTAAAAAAATATATTTATAATATAAATTAAACTCAAATCAAGAAAAAAAAATTATTTCTGCTTTCATATAATTTTTATTTTTTTAGTAATTATTATCATGTGCTTTTTTTTTCTAATTCATATTTTTCTTTTTTGTTTGGGGTAATAATTATGTGTGAATTTTTTTATTGTATTTGTATTTTTGTAGTGATAATAACTGGATGACTTATCTGGATTATTCTACGAAATTGGGTGATTATGATTAATGAAAATCAATTTGAGTAATCATAGTGACATTAAACCTTTGTTTGATTCTCATTATTTGTAAAATATATTTTTCTCTCTCTTCTTTTTAATCACACTTTTTTCAATAAATAATATTATTCGCAAACTCTAAATTTTTTCTTATTTTTTTAATCCCGGATTTTCTATCAATCTATTATTTTAAAATGCATTAAAAAAAAAACTCCAACAGACTAAATATAAAATACAGTGACCACAATAAATCAAAATCAATTTTGTGATCAGGTGACACTAAGAACATGTTTGAGTTGGGGATGGTAAAAAAACTCGACGGTTCGGACGGCTCGGGCTCGGCCTGAAAAAAGCCCGAGTCGAGGCTCGAGCCCGAGCAAGCCCGTGGCCCAGGCGAGCCTATAAACAAATTTAAAACTAAAATTTATTAAAATAGCTGTCTTTGCAGGCAGCTAAAGCTGCTCTTTATATTAAAAAAAACAAACAAAAAACTCGAGTCTGCTTAGGCCGAGCCTCATTTTTTTTGTCGGACTTTGCTCGGCTCGATTTGGACCCAAAAAAGTTCGGGTCGAGGCCGAGCTTTTTTTTTACTCGGGCTCGACTCGACTCGACTCGACTTGTTGACATAGCTAGTTTGAGCCCTATTTTTACCAAAATACATTTTGAATAGTGACTTGATGGAAAAATGTTGTTAAAAAATTGAATTTTCGTATAATATTATTTTATTAAATAATATATAATTAAAAAGAAAATAAAAAAGAAAAAAATATATTTTATAAATAACGAGGATAAAGAAGGACTAAGAGGGTGTGTGGTAGAGATTAAAATCAGATTAAAATTGAAAATATAGTCGTTATTGTTGACTTTTATTAGACGGGTGGGACCCAATAACGATCATATTTTCAATTTTAATTGGATTTTAAGTCGTACCAAACAGGCTCTAAATATAAGGGTTATTTGTACCCAACTTGGTGTGCATCTCTCACAAATGGGGGGCCCGATTCCCACGAAAAAAAAAAAAAAAAAACGGTACCTCTGTATCTGAAAATGTCAAAATTGTCCTTTTTCGTCTCATCCGTCTTCAGTCTTCACTGTAGGTCCATGTCTTTCTTCAATGTAGACGCTAGTTTTCTTTGCAAAAATCCCGACTCAGAACGGAGGTAAAACAGAGAGATGGGAAGTTCTTGAGGGCGGTTGCCCCTCTCTATTTGCCAATGATTTCTTCATCCACAAAAACCAACAGCCCTCTCTGGCTGCAAATATATGTTCTCTTGAAAACACTGTTGGTCCATGAAATGAACTTGTAGCCAAGTTTCATCCAATGGTATCCTATCTTCTTGTTTTACCTTTGGAAAACGAGGCTCGGTTTCGGTGTTCTTTCTGCAGCTACTACGTGTAGGCTGTGATGATTATTGTTTTTGAGTTGGGTCGGGCATGGGGAAATCTGGCCCGTATCTTGGCAGGGCGAACCCGGATGGCATCTGGAGAATAGCTATCTCTTGTCTATGCAACTGGGCTTCTGCAGCCATGGCGGTGTTTCACTCTCTTTGCCTGCTCTATTTCCAGATCTGAGCCTATGCTCTGTCGTGTATGCAACTGGGTTCTGCAGCCATGGCGGTGTTTCACTCTCTTTGCCTGTTCTATTGCAGATCTGAGCCTTGTGGATAAAAAAGTGTTTATATTTTCACATGAACCAGCCAAAGAGCCAAACAGCACTTCAAATTCTTTGCAAAATCCCAACTCAAGAATGAGGCGATCAAAGAGGGTTGCCAATGATTTGTCAGCCCTTTTGATGCCGCAGTCTCCTCTCCACTCCCCTCCACTGTGTGCGACTGTATACCGGTTAAAAACCCGGTTACTCACCCAACTTATATGCTGTGCTGGCTGTGATGATTATTTTCTTCGAGTTTGGCCGGGCATGGGAATCTGACCCGTATCTTGGTGGGGCGAACCCTGGTGGCATATGGAGAAGAGGGATAGGACCGACTTCTTTCCTTCTTTCTCTTGCATATGCAACTGGGCTTTTGCAGCCATGATGGTGTCTCACTCTCTTGCCGGTTGTATATGCAGATCTGAGCCTCACATTTTCATTACTCTGTTACTTTTTTACTTATAACTTAGTCTTTTTTTATCTTAGCCATCGTGATCCTCGTCTTCCTAGCTAAAATTCTAACTCAAGAATGAAGCAGAGCGATGGATGATTTAACGAGATTAAGTTTTTCTTTAAAAAAAAAAATCCCGAAGGAGGCGAAACAGAGAGATGGGAATTTCTAAAGGGTGGTTGCCCCTCTCTATTTGCCGGTGATTCACCAAATACAAAAACCAACCTCCCTTTTATGCCCCAACGTTATCTGTACTCAGTTTTCTATATTGTGCGTATATATTCAGGGAAAATTTCACTCATGGTCACTGTAAGTTTAAGCAAAATGTCACTTCATGGAACACATGGGTTCTATAAGTGAAGACCCAAAGCTAAATTACGGTAATTCAGCTCGGAAGGAAAGAATGAGGTTAGCAGAGATTGATAATTCTTAAAGGGTGGTTGCCTCTCTCTGTTGAACCGATGATTTCCCCCATAAACTGGTACAAAATCAAACAGCCCTTGAGCAATAAGAAACAGAAATTAATTTTGTATGATGACCATTTAATCTTTGATGGAATCGATCCCTCTGCAAAAATCAACAAACACGCGCACATCTGCTATTATGCTTAGGGGCTGTGACGATTATTCTTGATTCTTCTGAGCTGATGAATTGGGCATTGAGATGAACTGACCCGTATCTTGGCAGGGCACCCCGGATGGCATGTGATTTTGTGATCTTCACAGGCAACCGGTGATTTTGCAGCCATGGCGTGGTTATATTCTCCTTGTCCGATTACAAAGACATTAGATCTGAGCCTCAATTTCATTCCCAGCTCAGTTTGTATTGAAGAGATTTTTAAAATTATTTTTATAATATCTATAAATCACGTAGATTTAGAGGTGGCATGAGCCGAGCGGGCGAGAAATCACGTAGATTTAGAGGTGGCAATTGAGCCGAGCGGCTCGCCCGCTCGGCTCGTACTGTTCACGCTCACGAGCCGCTCGGGCTCGTAAAAAAACGAGCCCAAGCACGAGCCGAGCTCGCCCGCTCGGGTGACGAGCCGAGCCTGCTCGGCTCGTCATTGTAGACGAACCGGCTCGTGGGTTTTTAAAAAAAAAAAAAAAAATTTGACGAGCCACGAGCCGAGCGGCTCGTGGCTCGTTCGTCCACCAAAGAAAAAAAAATTAAAAATTAAAAATTAAAAAATTTGACGAGCCACGAGCCGAGCGGCTCGTGGCTCGTTAATTGGGTTGTATTCAGTGACCGTTCTGGTCACTGAATTTATTGACCAGAACGGTCACTGAATTTATTCAGTGACCGTTTTGGTCCCTGAAATTTTATTTTTTTTTTTTTTCTATAAATACCTACCTAAATCAAACTTTTTTTTCCACCAATATCAATCTATATTCTCTCATTCTCTACTCTATACAATTTACATTCTCAAATCTCCATTTATTTATCAACAATATCAATATATCATTCATTCATTCATTCTATAATCATCTTCTACATTTCTATATTCAATTTCTATTATTCTTAACAAATGGATTCACGATCATTTGTTGAAAACTTGTTCGGTATGGAGAACGAAATACAAACACCTGCCCAAAATCAATTTGGGAATGAATTCTCCGGTCTCAATGAATTACCAATTCCAGAAAATATTGAAGATTACGACGTTGATGAAGGTAGTCGTCCAATTGATTTGGATGACGTTGACGTTGATCCTAGTGTTCCAATTGATTTGGAACAAAATGAAGAGCATACGTCAAATATTCTCGATGCAAGAGGGAAAAGAAAGGGGAAGAACAAGGCAAAATGTTGGGACCATTTTAAATTGGTTCAAACCGGTCGTTTGGTCGATGGAATCCCCGAAACCAAAGCAGTATGTAAATACTGCCAACAACGACTGGCATGGCAAAGAGGCATTGGAACTACCCACCTCAATCGTCACTACAAAGCATGTGTGACCAAACATGGGTTTCTTCCAGCTGGTCAAACTCAACTACAGTTTGGTTCTCCAGGCGCCAGTGGTACTACGCCACTTCTACATGGATGTATTCAGAGGAGGAAGCTCGAACGGGAATGGTGAAGTTTGTTGCCGCGTCTGAGTTGCCACTAGCAATAGCGGACAACCAACATTTCGTGAACTACGTCAAAACATATCTTCAGCCGAGGTACGTTGGGGTAAGTCGAAATACTCTCCGTGCTGATACAATTAAATATTTTCTTCATGCAAAACAACTATTGATAAATGATTTAGAGAAATATGGGGGTGTGATATCTTTAACTTCTGATATGTGGGAAGGGATTAATAAGAGAGGTTACATTGCTGCAACTGCACACTATATAGACCCACTTTGGGTTATGCATAAAAAAATTATTGCTTTTAAAATTGTTGAGTACCCACACAACGCCCAAACTATATTTAATGCTATCATAAATATAGTTAAAGAGTATAAATGCGAGAGCAAAATTCGTTCTTTTACTTTCGACAATGCTACCGTAAATAAAGTTGTTATCGATAAATTGCATAGAGTACTTCAACCCGATTTTGGTGGTTATTTATTTCATATTCGATGTGTATGTCATATTTTTAATTTAGTAGTACAAGACGGTTTAAAACATGTTAAGGATGAAATTGACCGAATTAGGAGTGCACTTATATATATCACGATTACACCTAGTCGAAAACAAGCATTTGAAGAATTTTGTTCAGAAAATGGAATGACAAATACAAAAACATTTATTACTGACGTAGGCCATAGATGGAATTCCACTTACTTATTATTAAAATCATGTGAAGGTTTCGAACATTTAATTACTGAATTTTATAACAATAGGCATGTTAGAGATGAAGACGAAACTATTTTGAATGAAACCGATTGGAATATAGTTATTAAAATAAAACATTTTTTGTCCACATTTTATGATTCTACAAATATATTGTCTGGCGTTTATTATCCTACAAGTTGTATGGTTCTTGAACGTCTTTATGCAATTGCTAAGACTTTTCGTCGATTTCAAAATGACCCCGATTTTCATGCAGTTATATATTCCATGGAATTAAAATTCAGAAAATATTGGGAAGAATTACCTATGTTATTTCCTTTAGCATGCGTCATGGACCCCCGATTTAATTTATCGGGTACTAAATTTGTAATTGATAAAATTTCAAATTCTTTAACTTTTAGTACACCTATTACTTATAGGAATTTGGAAGAAACATTACGTGAAATGTACGAATTATATGCTTCACGAATGGGTACACATATTACTCGTGTACCTACATCTACTCCTCCCACTAATCCAACGGATGACGACGATGTAATTTTAGATTTATTCGAAAGCATGAACTCATATAGATTTAATTCATTTGCATATGCATGTGGTTCATCTGGTGGTAGTAGTAGTAGTTTGTCATCCACTGCATGTACTCAAACTTCGAGTAATAGTCCAAATGCGTTGCCATCTGAATTAATCGATTACTTTCGTCATACTTTGCCTACTAACAAAGAAGTTAAGAAAAATTCAGAAGAGGTAATTAAATTTTGGCGAGATAATGAACGTCGATGGCCAGTAGTTTCTGCAATGGCAAAAGATCTACTAACACCTCCTGTTAGCACTGTAGCTTCGGAGTCTGCTTTTAGTGCAGGGAAGAGGGTTCTCTCTGAGGTCAGGAGTCGACTCAAAGAAGATATTTTGGAAGCGTTAATGTGCGTGAAAGATTGGGAAGACGCTAGTTATCGAATTCAAGATAAATATGCCGAAATTGCCTGTAACCAAGTAAGTGATATTTAATTTCACCATAATCATCACAAAATTTAATTTTCATACATTTATAATATTTTTTTAAAAATTGTACACGTAACAAGTTGTTCGTGTACAATTTTTAACTCCGCCTACTAAAAATTGAAGTAGCCGGTCCCAAGCCCGGATAAAGGAGGAGGGTCTATCTTTATTTTTTTATTTATAAAAAATAAAAATGTTTTGAA
Organism: Fraxinus excelsior; assembly: GCA_019097785.1. Lineage (NCBI taxonomy): Eukaryota > Viridiplantae > Streptophyta > Magnoliopsida > Lamiales > Oleaceae > Fraxinus > Fraxinus excelsior. The sequence continues at coordinate 105,154 of JAGHKM010000024.1, forward strand.
AAATGTATATTTAAAAAATGGTTTATAAAATGTGTTTATACTTTACATATATATTATTTTTAAGTTTAAGTATAAAATGGTAAACAAAAAATATATTACATTATTACTCAAGTAACTTAGTAACTCAACAAAATAATTTTTGTTCTTATTTTTTTAAAAAATTATAAATTTTTTTTGAAAATGTATATTTAGAAATTAATAACAAAATGTGTGTATATATATATATATATATAAAAACGAGCCGAGCCGAGCGCTTGGCTCGTTTGGGCGAGCTCGGGCACGAGCCGAGCTCGCCCAAAAGCCCATGAGCCGAGCCTAAGCTCAGCTCGTGGGTAATGAGCCACGAGCTCGGCTCGTGCGTCTTGGCATGGGCCGAGCCGGCTCGACTCGGCCCATTGCCACCACTAAACACATGTTTGATAAAGGTAAATTAAAAAGTACCCCAAAAGGACGAAGAGGGAGACGACTCACGAGCACAGCCGCACTGGAAATACACGAAGCATCATTGCATCAGGTGACAACGATGTTCTGTGGATTGTGGTAGCCGAAGATAATAATATCCAACGCAGAGTCCTTCAGTCGAAATACCTTACCGTTAAGAATCGGATAAGCGGTAATTTGATTTTCCACGATTTTAGCTATTTCTTTGTTTATTTTCGTATTTTCAGTTTCTAAGGGTTCTTATTTTGAATATCCGGACAAGATCATACTGTCTCTATTTTGTTTGAATTTGTTTACTTTTATTAATTTGTATATATGTGAAGAAATTGATGAAATCTCTCATTAAGCATTCTGCCGGCTGCCTATGACTATGAGCATTTTATTTTTAATGAATTATGAGAAATGATAATTTATGTTATATTATTGTAATTCCTATGAGTTATGAAATATGCTTTATAATTTTGAATTGTGTTTTGGGAATTTAGGCTTTTTAGGAAATTAAGGATATTTTGGATTGTATTGAATTATATTTTCATACGTATATACTTTTTACGTTTTAGTGCATTTATATATGTATCAAATTATATTTTCGACTATTACGATCGGTTAACGGTCAACGTGTCCGTCCTAGCTGAACCGAAAAGCTGGATTCGCCCTGGGTCAAGACCTCGAATCTATTTTTCTTTACGGCTCGTTCATGCACACATTTCCAACAATTTACTACGATGCAAGTTTTGCTTTCTTCTCCAATTCCCTCATCTACACCCTAAATTGCAGTTAATAATATTGGTCAGCAAAAACTACGTGAAATCTTAGTTAATTCTTCTTCGTTTTTTTTTTAATAATTTTATTCACTAACATATAACAACTGTAAATTGAGCTGGGAGTCAGAATTCTGGGCAGATCGTACATGAAGATTATCCTGAAATGACACAAATGCCATATGCTTGCGCTACGGGACCGTGTTCCCTAATTTTTACATTTTTTCTCGCATACTAATCCTTTCAATAACTACAACAACAGTGATTAGTTAAGGAAAACAATTTTTTAGGTTTTGTATTGGTATTGATTAACATTGTTACTTAATTGGTATTGTCATGTTGATAATATGTCCATGTTTGGTTCAGCTAATAAAAAATTGATTAGCATCTATAATTTTTTAACTATATATTTTATTAATTTTTAACAAAATCTAATAAAAATCTTATTTTTCTCTAAATGAAACGGGGGCTATATATTACTAAATGGTTAAAAGGCCTTCATTATGTCAATTGAAGTATATACCAATTACATGTTATGTTTGTGCAGGTAATAGTGGAAGTTTTGGAGATGATTTGATCAATGAATTCGAGCCACCTATAAAGCGAGTTGACCTTCCTCGATAAAATGGATTTTAAACGCGCAGACTTGACTCTCTCGTTATGTTTCGTTTTTAGAAAGTTACACTTCTGATATCTGTGGCAATTACAATATATTATATTGTGTTGAAATTATATTCCTAAGTTGCAACAATTTGTATTTTATTTTTATCAAGTTAACCAATGTATTCATACATGTGTTTATCAACAAAAGTTCATTTAATAACAAAATATTTATTTATCTAAATTTTATAGATATAAATACAAGTTATCTTATAATTACTTTAACATATTCATAGTTTATATATAAACTAGGATTAAATTTTATTATCTTTGCCTAGATCGATGATAATATCACAATCTTGACTTGATCATGTTTAATGGAGTCACATGTGAGATTTAATTAATAATTTCCATCAAAATTAATTATATCTTATAAATTCAACTTACTTCCCTCTAATTATTGAAACACTTGACCCTCCCTGCTATGGCGCAAGAAAGGCAGCGGCAATGTTAACCCCTTTGGGGGTGGTTGAGTTCCTGGAGTAGGTGAATGCGGAGATCAAATGTCACGAGTTCAAATTCTCTGCCAACATTTCCTCGATCAAGTCCGTTGCACCGAACTTGCCTAGTGTAGTTTATCTCCTATGTGTGGTTTACGAGCTACTGCACATGGAGCGAAATTTACCCAGTGCGCACTCACGAGTAGCTGTTGCGAAAAAAAAAAAAGAGGCAGCAATGCTATGGAGCCGGGGGTTTTCGGGCTTGCTTGTCAGTTTTTTTTTTTTTTTTTCCCACTTATTTTGACTGTTTTTTGTGCCCTATTTATGAAAGGTTGAGAAAACTAATGTTTGTTAGTTTTTCAGGGCATGGCAGTGCATTGTAATTTTGATTGTATTTCCCAACCAACAACAATATTCACAATTAACTGAAACAATTTCTCCTTTCAATAATCACAACAAACACCACAATAGATGTAAGTTGAATTGGCAAACTTTTACCATTTAAACAACATAAACTATCTATACATATGGATGCAAAATACATAGATAGCCCATCTAGCTATCTACAAGTGATTACACAAGTGATATTCCAAAATGATCATGTTTCCCAAAATAATAACTATATGATCTATGAAATGAGTCATACTAGTTAATTCCGTCGTGTGGCTTCGACTCCAAAATAAGGCTCATCTCCAAAAGCTATTTGAAAATTAAATTGCTACCTGATAAGAAAATTGTGAAAAATATATGGGTTAATAGCTTAGTGAGCGGAGAATTTTGAAAATAATTATCCTTTTTTATTTATACATATTTAACGAAAATCAAGTTTACATCATAATATCATATAATAAGGGTTATTTTGGCACCCCCTATGTACGTGTAGCCCATTCTATATAATAATAGTCAAGATGTGAAAGGTTCTCATAGTATAGTTTAACAATGTTAAATACTGAGACACTTCTTTCGCTATGTTTTAATACTAGGAAGTCCATAATGATCAATCTGTTGTGCAATGACACGAAGTGATCGTGATAGATCAAGCGGTCTATACTCTTGATAATGATGATGGACCTAACCCTAAGATGCTGGTGAATCAACTACCAGATTAATTAAATGAATTTGACACTAGAATTCCAGCACCATCCACATTGTTGAGATAAAATCCCACCAACCCACAGCATAAACGAGAAATCGAGTCAAAAGAAAAAGCATAATTAAACATGGTTCGAAAACTATCAACAATCACGAGAAAAATACTTTAGTAGCTGAGAAGGCATCGCGATACAATGTTTTCCTCACTTGACACAACTTCTGGCGCAAAACTATAACTCACAAGTTGGTACGGTTACTTTTCCTATTTTTTTCTCCAACAATTTTCTTTCTCTAAACTATCATAATTTTGGATGCATGTAATTCTCCGTCTAAATTCATGTCACCTTGGTGTCAAACACAATTATTCTTAATGCGATGCCATGCATCTACAGGAAACACCTTGATATCTCATTGTAATTTTATTTTACTTATTGTAGGAGTCATTTACCTAATTGCAAAAAGATTCTCATTTTTCAATACAATACTTCTAAAAATTATCATAATATCGTCTTTGTTCTTTTCCTTATTGAAAAAGAATTTATTACCTTACTGCAATATTTCCTTTTTATTACCAAATTAGAATTCTTTTTTCCTTTTCACAATATGACTATTTTATTTACCAAATTTGGATTAAACCCAACACACACAAGTTTGTCACATTTTACTCCAGAAATATTTATGAGGTATCTATAGAATCAACGAGTTTTAGATTCGTTAGTTTGGTAACTAAACTTTTTCTAGTGTCGAAGTTTGTTTAACCATAGATTTTTATGACTTCCTCAATTCCATTTTCCCATTCCAATGTTTGCACCCATGATTGAGAATTTTAAACACAGTGACTTCAAGGTGAGTTATAGCCCAAATTCTTAATCCATAGGTCCTCCTCTTGTAGTGGGTGTGAGTGGAATTGAGAGCGTGGTATAAGTGCCTTGGCCGAATTGAGTATGTTGACTTGTCAAATCTTGGTATTTTTGTTCTCAATTGTAAGTTCAGTGGCAAATAGAGTGTAACAAGGCATGCTTGGTAATGTTCAAATTATAATTCAAATAGGTCAAGTACAATTTTTATATATACATTCTAGGACCAAACAATGAAATCGTCAAACTATAAAATCGGATCGAAACTGGTTTTTTGAAATCATTGATTTGGGTCCACGTGGATTCATCAACGTTTTGATTTTAAATTGAACCAAACTGTTTCGAAAGGATTTGGTTTTAGTTTCAATTTTGCAAATCGTTTCAAACCATCAAATTGTTTACAAAAGAAATTTGAAAATAAATTAATTTGAATTTTACTGAACTCAATTAAAACTAAACACATCACAGTTAGAAAAAAAACAATCATGTTAAACATAATCCAATTAAACTCAATATATAAAAAAAATTGATCAAGCTCACTTGTATAGGATGGAGTAGTCTCATGAATAATATCATTATCAACACAAAATTGATCAAGCTCACCTGTATATTTTCCTCTCCTATCGGATCTTAAAATTTTAATAGTTTTATCTAACTAATTTTCTACTTCAGTTTTATATGAAATAAATTTTGAATAACTTTCATCTTTACTCTTAAAAAGATAAATGTAACAATATCGAGAGTAATCGTCAATGAAAGTTAAAACATATTTATTTCCACCACGAGTAACATATCTTTTTAAATCACATAAATGACTATGTATTAAACTTAAAATTGAAGTAGTTCTCTCAACATGTGAAAATGATTTTCTAGAATACTTAGATTCAACACACGTTTCACATTTTGTATTAGGAAACTTATCGATTTTAGGAATGTTTCTCAATCTCATTAATTTTTTAATAGAATTTATGTTAAGTGTTCAAGTCTAGCATGCCATAAATCATAAGAATTCAACAAGTAAACAAAAGAAGCTTTATTATTAATCACAGAAACATTTAGTTTAAATAGACTCTCATCTGCATATCATTTCCCAACAAAAGTACGACCCTTATACAGTACAATTTGACCACTCTCAAATACAATTTTAAATCCCTTTTGACTAAAATAGATCCAGGCACTAGATTTTTTCTAATATCAGGTACATAAAGAACATCCTTCAAACTAAGGACATTTCCATAAATAAATTTAAGTGTCACAGTTCCTTTCCCCTCAATTTGGGAGGAAAAAGCGTTCCCCATAAACAAACATTCTCCATCACTAGCAAGAGTGAATGAAGAAAATGCATCTCTCGTGCAGCAAATGTATTTGATAGCTCCAGAATCTACCCACCAGCTTACTAGATTTACTTCTATCACCATAGCAGAGAATTTCCCATCTTCAACTACATGTGCTTGATGCTTCACAGTTTCTCCTTTCCCATTTCAACAATCCTTTGCAAAGTGACATGACACAAATAAAACAATCACCAACAGTTTTATTTTTAAATTGGGGCTTAGATCGATTGTTCTTTCCTATTAATTGTTTCCCCTTGATTCTTCCTTATTCTAACTTTTGGTAAAATTTTCAATAGCTTTCTTACTACCAAAACTTCATTCAATAAGATTAGTCTTTGTATCCAAATATGATCTCTCCCTACGTTCTGCTATTCTATAGTCCTCCTCAATCCTAATTCTGATAACCCTACGTTCTGCTATTCTATAGTCCTCCTCAATCCTAATTCTGATAATCAAATCTCTAATGATATTTCTTTTCTTTTATGCTACAAACTATTTTATACTCTTTCCAAAAAAAGTGATAATTTTTTAAATTATGGCAGACATTTGAAACTCCTCACAGATGTTATATTCATCAGCAATAATTTCGTGAATTATAATATGTAATTCTTCAACTTGACTGACCATCATTCTAATGTCATCCATTTTAAAATTTAGAAATTTTCCCATGACAAATTTCTTAGTTCCGATCCTTTCTAATGAGTTCTATAATTCTTTAGCAGATTCACACGATCAGTAAACATCATATAAATCCAACGTCAAGCAATTCAGAATATAGTATCTGCACATATAATCCTTATGTTCCCAATTAGCCAAATATGATATTTCCTTATCAATAGGCTTATCAACAATTTCAGAAACGAGTTTATCAAATTCAATAGTATCAACAACTTTAAGAGTTGTCAAATAAAATCGCAACTTCATTTGCCATCTCTTAAAATTCTTTTCATCAAATAATTCAGTATTTTCAAAATACGTAGGAACATATATATCTATTGCAGACATGGTAAATAATTAAACATAAAATCTCGCTTTAGATTGTTAGAAATATATTACTAGTTGTAATAGAGTAAAGTGCAGAAATAAAATTTATCTCGTGACAGCACGATATCCTAAAGCGAAATTGTCCGTCGATAACTGCTGTAACCTCTGTGGACAATCACATCTAGGATACAACGATCAAATAAACCAATTGTGTAGCAATCACAAATTATTTTCAAAATTCTCAAGTGTCACTACATCAAAAAAGGGCTTTTGCAGCGGCCAAAAAACGTTGCAAAAGACCTTTTGCAGCGTTTTTCCAAGTGTTGTGAAGGTCGGTGTTGCCGTTGAGGGAAGACTTTTTACAGCGTTTATTCACCGTTGCGAAAAAACTCTTTTGCAGCATTTTTTAAACGTTGCGGTAGACCCCCTTTTGCAGCGTTTTTTAAACGTTGCGTTAGACCCCCTTTTGCAGCGTTTTTTAAACGTTGCGGTAGACCCACTTTTGCAGCGTTTTTTCAACGTTGCGGTAGACCCCCTTTTGCAGCGTTTTTTAAACGTCATGGTAGACCATTTTGCAGCGTTTTTTTAACGTTACGGTAGACCCCCTTTTGCAGCATTTTTTAAACGTTGTGGTAGACCTTTTTTCTTTTTTTACAATTATGGTAATTAAGTAATTGACCTACAAAATTAAAAATAACACTTTGTGACATTTTGGAATTGCATAAAAAATGATAATTTTATTATAAATTTTTAAATCAATACAAAATTCGAATGTGATACAACACGACCTATCTAAAAAGGAGTAAGAGAAACAATACAATTGTTTCATCCATCATTCCACTACTGGAAGAAGTAGAGACATAAAATATCATCCCCAAATGCCGCCACTTCAACCTATGTTTGAACCCGGACTCTATTCGTAGAAACTTGTAATATACCACCAACTTCATCTTCAGATGAATCACTCTCCTCAATTACTTCATGGGAGTTATCACTTTTCCATTCATCATCATGTTATTTAATGGCTGCAATGTCGTAAGTCTCGGCTGCTTCGTCTTGTGTGCCTGAAACAAAATCAATTAAGAATTTATGAGTCATTTACTAAAGCAAGCCCAAACATTGGCAGAAGAGTTCAATACTATTTTCAACGAATGGTCAGAGGATTGACATCGATAAGAAGGGAAATAAAGGGAGCTTTAACAGAAGAAATAGCAAAAAACTAGCAAGACAATTAATCCCAAGATGTGTCCTTTAGATAAGTACCTTCAAACAAATATGTTCCCTGCATGTGGCTTTCTTCAAATAGGACCCCTTATTACAATGGAACAAACAACGAAAAACACTTAATGGATTCCATCCTAATACATGTCATATGAAACATGGAATTTAAAAGTATACCTCGTATATTTTGAATCAACTTAGCTGATAAAATAATAGGAATTTATATTTCGCTCCAAACCTAATTAATGACTGTTATTCCTTCAACACTAGTCAAAAGATTGAGATATGAATATACTAAGAAAAGCACAGGACAGCTCAAACCACAGCAATTGGTAATTTGGTATAGACATTTATCTTAAAGTTCAATGAATTACACAGTTTGTAATTCCTTTTTGCAGTGATACTCTTCATCAGCAATGTCAATTCTCTTACTTTGATCCATACTATTAAACAAATGGGCAAGTGGATAACATCACTTGGTAGTGTTTGCTGACTCATCAGTCAGGATCTTAGCAAGGTAAAGTAAGGATATGGCCAAAAACTTCCCACACAGACCACAATACTTGATTGTTCCAACTTCTTATCCTAATAATCTAATTGCATATATTGCAAACTTGCAAGATGTCAAATGTGTAGAAAATGCTACTGAGAAAAGTAATTTGAAAGAGTAGCATTTTTGCATAACAGATATCATTTATGTCACGAAAAATCCTAATCTCAGATTGTTGTCACCATCTGTTGAAAAACAGGGACAGAAGAAATTTAGTTACAGCAAAAACAAACCAGAGAAGAAAAAGAATAAGCAATTATATTCATTAGCTTCACAAAAAGCAACAGAAATTTCACCATCAACATGACAGAAGATAAATTCATAAGGATATAGCTTTCTTAATTTGTAAGCCCAAACATTTGTAAGTTGAATATTACATCAAACAAACGACGATTATAGCCGAGAATAACATCACTCATGTTGTTGGAACATAAAACTGCTAGGGTGGGAACACACTACTAACTGCTACTTGCACAACCGGATAACATAGTACTCAAGCTATTTTACCTCTCGACTTCATCCTGCCACTTTTCTGGTATAAACTCTTCCAGGAAGAGTTTCTTGTGATCTTCTAGGGAATAAATCAGATTGGCCATGCAGTCCTCCAGCCTTCATAGGTGGAGGCACTGATGGCTTTGCAAGTGGCATATCGGAGCCAAGTGTCATATTTGTAAACTTCTCAGTTGCATCATAAACTCCACGCGTCTTTCCCAAGTAGCTAGCTGAATAAACATACAATTTATAGCAAAATAGTATACAAAGTAAAGACCAATATTGTTTTCAATGAAATCTCAGTTGTCTTACCATCGTGTTCGGGTTCTCTTTTAGGTATATGCTCTCTCTTCTAAAAAACAATAATAGAGAAGTTATAACACGCCGAACATTTGAATGTTAACTGAAGTATAGAAAACATGTAGTAGACTTATAGCTAGGAGAACATCCAGTCCTTCCATGGTTGGAGGTTGTAAATTTTGAAAGTCAACTGCAGTTGATTAAAATATTTAAACCATTGCAACATCCCCTTCTAACATAAAGACACAAACTTAAGAAACTAAACAGAAATATCAAGTCCCTTGTTGAACTAATGTGACTTCAAGCATGGTACTCATGAGGCAAAATAGCCTAATACTCTGCTTATTACATTCAGCGTTTAGAATATCACCAGTGATAGCATGCCCAGCTTGTGCCAAGGAGACCAACTACAAGTTGGAATGCTAAGATAGATCAGATTCTCAATAATGATCATTATCACATAACACCAATCAAGCAAAGATATCAACCTACATTGAAGTGATAAACTCTTTAAAACCAAGAGAACCTTGCCTTTTGGAATCTGTAATTGCCCACAGCTAGTGGAATAGAAAAGCAAACTCCATTATCCATTACCCAACACCAAATAATCAAAAACAATATAAAGATAAGACACGTTTTGATAATTTTAGAATTTACTATCAATGAAATTACTTCTTACTCTCTAGAAAGGTATGTTCGGTTAGTAAAAAATATAATTTTGTGTGTTTAACCGATAGATTTTCAGTTCAAAATTCAAGAATTTCAAAAGGGCTATGAAATCACACAATCACTTTGAAATTCTACTGACAGCATCTCAAGGACATCATATTTAAAGCTCCACTTCACATTTCATTTTACATTGGTAATTTTTAAACCCTGTTGAATCTAAAACGTACCAATAGTTAACTTGTGAACGATAATGTTAACAAGAAAGAAGTTGAGGCTAAAACTTATTCATTCTGAATTAACAAAATGAAAGACGAACTACAGAACCTGGTTGAGATCTTGACGAGACATGTTGGACATGGCAAAGAACTTAGTAGCATCGGCTCCAGTCAAATACCCATCTCCATCTGATTGTACGAATTCATTAGCAACTTAATTTATAAGTCGAGAATAAAATTTGATTGAAAATACAAAACATAGTACCTGAATCAGCGAAAGAAAACCATTCTTGATAGATCTTCTGGTGCTATTTGGAGCAACGACTAATCGGAGCCGACTCAATGTCCATTTTCGACCTGAAAAATTCCTCAAAATTATATGATTCTTATTTGAATTTTAGAACGTTTGGAAGTTTAATCTTTGTGAAATTATTTTTTAGTCACTCTGCCTTTTGTTTTGGGGGAAAAACCCAGCCGTGACACGGGAGGTGTATGGAGACACCGTGTGTGTCTCCGTGCGCAATGGAGGCACAGTGCGTGCCTCCGTTGCGCATGGAGACACCCCATGTTTCCGTTGCGAGCGGAGGCACGGTTCGTGCCTCCACTCCGTGATGGAACCCTCATCCAGCTCTCTGTCCCTCCTTGTCGGCATATTTTAAGTCATGTAGGGGAGAAAACCTACCTTTTCCGGCGAGGTGGTGATGATGGTGGTTGCTGAATCAAAATAAACTGGAACTCTGTGCCTAAAGGAGACATCGCCGCGTCTCCTGGATGATGGAAGACGGCATGGGTCGTGGAGAATGACAAATGAAAAAGTGTTGCAACGTTTGTAAACCCAAGACTTGTCGGGTCGGGTTAATCCGGTCCCCAATCAATTTTAACCCGATCCACAATTAAAAAAATTGGTCCAACCAAAGTCGTCCAACCATGACGCTGCAAAAGGGTCAACTTTTAGCAACGTCCAATAAACGTTGCAAAATGCACTTTTTTGCAACGTTTATTTACAAAATGTTGCTAAAACTCAATTATGCTAACCAATTACAACATTTACTTATCAAAATGTTGCAATAGACCCTTTTAGCAACACTTAACTATCGAATGTTGCAAAAGCTGTGTTGCAAAAGCTCATTTTTGGCGTAGTGTGTACTCCATAAAATATGTAAAATTGAGTATAATATTTTTTTTGAATAGAAAGATACAATTTGTATTTGTGGTGGTTTTTTAATGCCCAGATATGTGTTTATATAGGTAATAAATGATGTAATTGCCTCCACCATGATTCAGTATTATTTGCAAAATTTATGGTTAGTGGTAATGGGTTGTTAATATTGGATGGTTAAAAACGGTCATATTTTAATATAATGCATGAGATGAGATGAGATTCGAACCCCCAACCTCCCACACAAATTTCACATTTTTCACCAATTGGGCACTTCATCTAAAATAATTATTTCTTTCCCATATTATTGTTTAAATATCTAACAGTGCCTTGGCCTAATGGAATAATGTTGACTTCTACATTCTTTGTAATTTTTTCCAATGTTAAGTTCTGACTAAGAGAAAGTGTAACAGTGTATGTTTGGCCAAGGTCAATTTATAATTTAAACTCGTCAAGTACACTTTTCATCTATACGTTTTATAGAACCACAACCTACTTCTCTTTTTATTCAAACATTACGGGAGATTCGTTGCTTTAATTATTATTAAACACTCACATTCAACTACTAATATTGTTTTTCCAGTTGACCTGCCCCCATAAAACCCATAACGTTGATTCAAGCTTAATCTAATCTTTTCTAAATGTTCACACGGCAGCAGACAGCTCATGAGTCATGTGATACATTAAATCAGGATCTTGCAATAGTATTTAAAGAAAATCTTAACCATAAAGATACATGATAGACAGGCAAATCAACAATTGGAAAATTTGCATAGATGTCACTAATATGAAAATATACTAAAACTTGTCACATTTTCAAAACCTTGCAAAAATGTCATTTTTTGAGTGCAAAAAGTCCAATTTATTCTTTTGGGTAATTAGCGCAAAACGTCCCTACCTTTACACGGTTTTGTGCAAAACGTCCCTACCTTTCGTTTCTTGGTGCAGAACGTCCTTACCTTTCCAATTTTTGGTGTGAAACGTCCTTTTGACCATTTTACCCTTCTATTGAAATAAAACAAACACAAAAGAAAAGAAAAATAAAGAATAATTTTCAATCTTACTCCTAAACTTCTAAAAAATGCAAATTAATCCAAAACTTATAAAAATATTAAAAAGAACAAAAAAATCTCTTTTGCCCCCTTTTAGCCGAATACATGAGCTCATTTTTCCGGCGACTCCCGGCCGTCCAAACCGTCAGATATTGGTTCCAACATGTTCTCCTCATTACACTCTACAACTACATACCAAGAAATCCCCATAACTCGTTGTAATTTGGCCGAAAATCAAATTCAAAAATCGCAGCCTGAAAGGTGGCCGGACAGCGTGATTCCAACGTTTGACCGCATTTCATGCGGTGAAATTTGTAGCTCGATTCCGGTCAAATATGTCTGAGTAGGGGCTGGTGGTTGGGTGGGTTGTGAAGAGGGCAATGAGGGCTTCAAGGTGGTATGTTGATCCGATAGCCAAGGTGATCGGAGGTTGGGGATTTTGCCTTCAAATGTGGCGGCTTAGAGGTTGATGATTTTTTCATATTTGTGACTAATTTGCACATTTTTAAAAGTTTGAACCCATAATTGCAATTTATTCTTTATTTTTCCTTTCTTTTGTGTTTGTTTTATTTCAATAGAAGGGTAAAATGGTCAAAAAGGACGTTTTGCGCCAAAAATTGGAAAGGTAAGGACGTTCTGCACCAAGAAATGAAAGGTAGGGACGTTTTGCACAAAACCGTGTAAAGGTAAGGACGTTTTGCGCTAATTACCCTATTCTTTTAATTACTTTTTTGAATGCATTTAATACAAAATTAATGCCAAGATTTGATGTGTGACTTGTTGGAAAAGCTATCCATAAAATCAAGTTATTACACAATGATAATATATTCGTAAAAAGAAATTCATTATTTCCTAACATTTCTTGACATGATGAAGTGATTTTTTTTTTTTTTTTTCTCTCAAAAACATATATTCATTTCTACAACTATTGAAATATTAAAGTTGAAATCATAATGGGTTTAGCTTTCAATTTGAGGTTAGCATTTACAATACATTGAATATTTTTATCTTAGAATTTAGTAGTGTTAACTCATGAATACTAAGAAAATATTACTTTGTAAAACTATTATTCATTAATTAGTTTTGATTAAATTTTCCAAATTATTTGAAAAAATATAGCTATTTCAAAGCATGAAAAAGTTGGAAGATTCCCTATTTAATAATCTTTGGGTAAACTATTTGTCAAAAGTTGTTCATATAGTAGTTGAGCATTGATGAATATACTTAATGCTTCATGAAGACACTTTTCCCGTCATACACCTAAATGCAATGTCGAAAGTTGTGAGCTAACAAGATAGACCGTCTAAATTTCAATCTTGACATTTTGCATGGATAGACATTTTAATTGTCTGTCTAACCAATTTGAAATTTTTCGATAGAAGTTATTAAAAGGTGCATCGTGCATGCATTTAAATGCTAATAGATTAAATCATGCAGCATGCTTGTCATTTTATTTGCTTAATTTTACACGTGGGAATTTGAGATTCGTCATATCACACGTGGGACAACTTGTGCACGTAGATGATGAATAGAAGCGACGAGGGAATACAACCACTTCAATTGTAGCTTCAAATAATATTACTGTTGCAGGATTTGTTGTATGATTGACGGAGAGTTTTCGAATTCATGTTCCATATAGTGCAATAATATTAAAATTCAAAGTCCTCGATGTGAATGTTTTGTCGGTCAAAATATGCAAAGATGAATACTTGAATTGGTGCATATCCATTCACAAAAAATAAATAAATAAATAAATAAAAAATTTGCTCTTTGTGTTACTCATTCAAATCGAGAATCCAAGTGGTTCGATATTTTACACAGTAAGGGATACTGAAAACTTACAAGATCACGAATTTGAAGACATGCAAACTTTTGTAAACTGGATTGATTAGAACACTGTAATCGACAATGTTATCTGTTGATGAGAACTTGGAAATCCCATTACATTACATAGTCCAAAAACTAAGAACGTCAGCAAAGGTAAAGAGCAAAGTTCATCGCATTCCACGAACTTGGACAAAGTAGAACGGTTTAGAACTGTGGATACCTTCAATATTGCTTCAAGTTAATTTGACAAGAAAGAGTTGCGCATGAAACTCTTCGTCGTTACTCTGATAAAAAAATTCCAGTTTAGGGTGAAAATGTCAATTTTGAAAAGTTTGATGTTGTATGTGCATACAGTAATTGAAAAAATATCCAGATTGTCCATAATAAATAATATATCCATATTGTCCACAATGGATAAAATATCCAGATCATCCTAGCATTCTTGTCCTATGCATCTAATTGCGCGAATGGTAGGTAGGTTGAGAGATGGTTTTTCGAGTTCAGAGCATGAGACGCACTTATAGGCCAGGAAGACTGTATCTTTTGGCCTTCTTTTCTGGAGAACTTTTTCAAAATATTTTCCCTCTGTCATACGTTCACACCTCAAATTGTATACTCTTGCATGCTAAACCGGATGAGTTGTGTAGGAAAAAACTATTACCGTCATAATAATCTTTTATGTTGGATTACCAAGAATTTATGAATCAAAGCGGAAGCATACCTGAATCAGACATAATTAATGCAATGAATGAGTCATGTGGCTTTAGTCTTCCAAATCAACACGTTGTCTCTTTTTTCTCTTTGATGATGAGACTCAGAACAGAATGAACAATCACTATGTGATCTGGAAACCATGACCGCATATATTTACTAATGGTCTGTTAACCTAGCCCTTGTTTGGTCCGGATTAAAATCCGATTTTAATCCAAGTCAAAGTCAAACAATCAATTTGTTATGGATCCCACGACTTTTCAATAACACACTTCAAAAAATTTTATCATAATTTACTAAAACTATTTTTAATCCCCAGCAAATACCCTCCTAATTTAGCCCATCATGAAATTAGGAACATGCATGGTATCTACACATAAAGGCTCACACTTTAATTAGATGCTTCAAAACTCAAAATACTGAAACCTTATTATATCACTTTAAACGAGTTTAACCAAAATTGATAACTTTTAATTTAGGGAAAATTTCATAACTAAGAGGTTTAGTTTCACCTTTTCAAATTTAAAAAACAAGGTTGAAAATTTCAAATTTCAGGTTTTTTTTAAGGTTTAAAATTTCAAATCTCATATTTTTTAAAATTTTATTTATAAATTAATTAATTAAACATATTTTATTAATTAAATATATTAAAGTCACTATTCCATATAATTTGGTCACAATATCTATATAATTGGTCACATATTATTAATTTTACATGTCACAATTTATTTTACGGTCACAATCCAAAATTTTTATAGATTACAATTTGTTCATCAGTCACAAGTCAAAAATTTTATAAGTCACAGAGTATTTTACTATCACAAATCAAAAAATTTATATGTCACAAATTATTGTACGGTCACAATTCAGAAATTTTAGTAACAAATTATTTTACGGTCACAAATCAAAAATTTTATAGGTCGCAAATTATTTTACAGTGTCAATTCAAAAATTTTATAAGTCACAATTTGTTCATTGATCACAAATAAAAAATTGAAACGTCACAACTTATTCATCGATCTTAAATCACAAATATTATAAGTTATAACTTAGTAGACAGCCACAAATTGTCAAATTATCGATCACAAATTAACATTTTTTAGATCACAAATTATTTTTTGTTCACAATTTATATTTTTATTGGTCACATATTATTTATCGGTTACAAATTAATGAATTTGATGGTCACAAATGACCAAATAATATGTGACCACTAGCAATATTTATGACACCACCTCGCCACTGCCTCAGCGACACCACCTCCACTGTCGCCGCCAGAACCACAACCACCACCACCTCCCGACCAAAACATACCACAGATCTGCTTCGCTTGCAGATCTCACAAACCACCACCACCATACGGACAATCTGAGTCCATTGTCACCGCACCCAACCACTGGTCAACACCACCGCACATAGCACCCCAACCACACAACTGCATCCAATCATTGAACACAGCACCATCAAACCTAACCACCACAATGCACACCACCACTACACATCACCACCGCACCCAACACCGCACGACAATACCACACCCAACCACCGTACACTGCAACCACCAACCACACTGCATCGCAACCGCAAAACCACCGCCGCACCATCTGAACCCATCGTCATCTTAACTCCTCAGATTTAACCAGAGCCACTGTTGCTATGTCGTGTTGTCGAAGATGACGCTATCACTCTCAAAGCTTCGAACGTGGGGATGACGTCGATGAACTCAAAACGTGTTGTGTCGACGCCTTCAGATTAGAGATCTGCAACGCCACGCCCACAATGCAACACCGACATGCCCACACCGCACCACCAACACCATTTACACAACCACACGTCGTGGAGGAAAGAAAATGGAGAAGATGAGGAGAGAGAAGATATAGAGCGGCAAAAACATAGGTACGCGAACATCGCGACGTAGCGAGAGACACCGGAGTCAGAGCTAGAGCATGCTTTATTTTACCTATTGACATCGAAGCTGTCAACGGAAGAGAATGAGAGGGAGTGAGAGAAGGAAGGCATGGGTAATGATTTGGGATTTTAGGATTTTTAGGGTTTAGGTAGTATTAAATATTTGAATTAATATCTGATTTTTGTATAAATAAAGTTTATTAATGATTTCTGAAATTGAATTTTTAAAATTTTGATTTTGTGTAACTTTCACTTTAATTTAATACACAATAATTCACATATAAGCCCACATGATCGATTAAAAAATCATTATAATCTCCCACTTGGGATATATGTATTACCTTATAATTGTGCATTAAATATAATCTTATGAGTACTCAGAATTTTGCTAACATTACTGAATGCGTCCTCCAAACAATCTGGTACATCAATCATATCAACATAGGATCAAAGTGACTTTCGCTACTTTTATTGTAACTAAATCCATCAATGGTTACGTATATCGAAATAACTGAATGACATGGATCGAGTATCGATGTGTAGCATGGAAATTACATGTGATGTGATCTTAACATGCCTTTCCAACAGGTTCACCTTAATACTTTAATGAGATCATTTTCAAACAAGTTTAGAAATAATAAACCAAAAACTTTATAACCAAAAATAACTTTAACTATAAACCATGTCCAAAGTAACAGTACATATGTCTAATATGAAAAGTGCATGAATACAAACTTCCACTGGAACTAGATATCCTCAAAAGATATTACACTCATATAAGCAGCGTGCTCACAAAAGACCTTGAGTATCAATTCCTTAGTAAGCGGATTTGCAACCGTGGAGTTTGTATCAATATGCTCTATTGACACATGTCCACTCTAAATTCTTTCTGTAACAGCTAGAAACTTGATCTCTATATGTTTTGATTTCGTCAAGCTCATGTTGTTATTGGAATATAGCACTGCTGATTTATTTTCACAAAATAATTTGAGTGTTCTTTCTATGCTGTCTATAATGTGCAGCCCAACTTATCAAATTTCGCAGCCATATTCCATGGTTTGATACCTCATAACACATTATAAACTCGATCTTTTTAGAACACTGCAACAATCTAGAAATTTCAAATTTTAGCCACTAAGGACTTCTTACGTACTTTACCGTGCAAGTTCATATACACCTCGATTCATGCTACTTCAATTAACCTCAAAGAATAAACCGAAATTTTATTCAAATGATATCCAAGCACAAATTATAAGATTTCGTAATGATAGTAAAATAATTAGAGATCGTTCAAAATATATCATATTCTTTCTTGTTCACTTAACTTTCTTTGTAAATATAAACCATGTCTTAAACATGAAATGCTTAAAAAAACTTGTTTGACTTGATTCCTCTCCTTTTCCTTGATTTGATCGCATCCGAGCGAGTCAATGTCATCATCGAAAGAGTATGGAGGGAGGGAGCACATAAATGCTCAATAAGTATATCTAATATCTCATTAGTGTAATCAACTGACTGTAACGTGATTTACACTGAATGCGAGAAAGAATCTAACTTGATTAGTAGGCCTCTAGTTTTTCAGCCAATGAGATCTCTGAGATTGACCAGTGATTGGTTAATTCGTTGTGTGAAGGAATCAAGAAAAATAAGTGCAAATGGAGGGAGGAGAATGACAACTTTGAATATTGAACTGATCAACTAGTTGACCAAAAAACTATTGATGTTGCTTTGATTCCATCCGTTCTTACCTAACATTACATTGTCAACTACAAGTTTTTCTTAATAACAGTTGCATATAATTTCAATTCAAAAGTTTAAAAGTCTTGTCAATTTAATATCCACAACTTACAGAGATTTAAAAAAAAAAAAAATTAATTAAAGACATAAAAGTCTTTATTAAATAACCAATACTAAGCACTTCGAGACAACTAATAATATTGTTTTCCCCAACTGACCCGCCTTGTAAAGCCCATAAGCTTAATCTAATATTCTCTAAATG
This sequence comes from Fraxinus excelsior, assembly GCA_019097785.1. Lineage (NCBI taxonomy): Eukaryota > Viridiplantae > Streptophyta > Magnoliopsida > Lamiales > Oleaceae > Fraxinus > Fraxinus excelsior. The sequence goes on from JAGHKM010000024.1 coordinate 123,826, forward strand.
TACAAACCACAGCAGACAGCTCATGAGTCACGTGACTCATTAAACCAGGATCTTGAAATAGAATTTAAAAAAGAAGAAAAACTTAACAATAAAGATGCTTGCATGTTTAACAGGCAAATTAACAATATATAGATACAGCTATGTGCACAGCTTGCTTTCATACACATAAATATAGAACTTAAATTTTTTATATAAAGGTTCCGAAAATAGTTCATCCGAAAGCATGTGAGTATTTTGTTTTGTTTTGTTGTGGTGCTAAGGGCAGGATGGAAGTATTGGATTTGAAATCCTCAGAGACGAAAGAATATAACAGTGAAAATGAGGCTGAGAAGAAGGGAATAGCAGACAGCATTTATTTGAACAAGAATGCAGGTAAACAGCTTAACTAATCGATCAAAAATTAAGAGAGCAATGATTTCCATTTACATCAGTACCTGTCATAAATATGATTGCAAAGTAATTGGGAATTTCAGCGAAGCAAATTTTTTATATGATCGATATTGTATGAGGGATGAAATATTTATAATTTCTTGTTTGTAGATACTGGTTTGGCTGCTCCTCTTTTGGAACCATCACACAATGAAGGGGTTATGCTCTCAGAGGATTCAAACAAAGAAGAACCCAAATATGTAGTGATTGATATAGTTCAAGAAAGTGAAGAAGAAGCGGATCCAATAATAAGATGTTGCTCATGCTTCAGCTTCTTCTTTCCTTCAGGTACAATTTATTTTATTTCCCGATTCCGTGGGTCTATATGTAATGTGTTTTTCTTCTACGTTACGGCTCATGCACACATTTCCAACAATGTACTGTGATGCAAGTTTACTTTACTTTGTTTTCCAATTCCTACCATGAATTGATTGCAGTTAATAGTATTAATAATTTATTTTTTTGTAAATTGAGCAGGAAGCTGTTTTAATCTATTTCGCATTTTCGGGAAGAAACATGAAGAGGATTCTCAAATGTCATCGTTAGCACAGGAATCATGTATTCTCTATTTTTTACTTATATTTTTCTCCCTCAGAATATCTATATGATTCGTTTAGGAAAACAATTTTTAGGTTTTGTATCACCATGTTATGTTTGTTAGCTATGGATAAATCATTTCCATGTTTACCTTTAGCCAAACTTTGCCAATACAAATTGTACTCTTTTTGCTTAGGTGGAACATTTATTAGTATTATCCTTCATTCTTCCCACTAGTTCCCCTTCTAGTATACGAGAAAATTACTCAACCCACCCGGTTGTTTTGGAATGGAGTCAAGACCTCCAATCTATTTCGTTCATGCACACATTTCCAACAATTTACTGTGATGCAAGTTTTGCTTTCTTCTCCAATTCCCACACCTTTTTTTTTTTTTTTTTGTAATAATTTTGTTCACTAACATATAACAACTGTAAATTGAGCAGGGAGTCCGAATTCTGGGCCGATCGTAGATGAAGATTATCTTGAAACGACAACCAATTCATGTGGTTACGCTCAACTACCAAGTATTCTCTAACTTTTACAATTTTTCTCCCATACTAATTCGTTCAATAACTACAACAACAATGATTAGTGAAGGAAAACAGTTTTTAGGTTTTGTATTGGTATTTTGATTTACATAGCTAGTGAATTGGTATTATCAGTTTGATATTATGTCGATGTTTGATTCAGTTTAAAAATTGATTAAAATCTAAATCAAATTCAATTAATAATTTTAATTACGCATTCCATGGAACACAATTTTTCAATAATACATACTATCAACTTCTAACCAAATCTATTAAAAAACTTAATTTTCTCTAAATCAAACAGGGGGCTATATATTGTTAAATGGTTAAAAGGCCTTCTTTATGTCAATTGAAGTAAATACTAATTACGTGTTATGTTTGTGCAGGTAATAGAAAAAGATTTGGAGTTGATTTGATCATTGGATTCAAGCCACCTGTAAAGCGAACTGACCTTCCTCGATAAAATGGATTTTAAACACACAAACATTTCTGATATCTGTGGCAATTGCTATACTATATTGTGTTGAAATTATATTCTTAAGTTACAACATTTTGTATTTTATTTTTCTCAAGTTAACCAATGTATTCATTGGTTTTCGTAATATTTGTTAGTTTTTCAGGGTATGGCAGTGCATTATAATTTTGATTGTATTTCCCAAACAACAAAATTGGTAGTTCTGACCATTTTTCCACTTTTCGTTCAATTTTACACACTTTAAAGCAATTATTACCAACCCAAATATTTTGTTCAAAATTAATGGATGTCATCTCTTATAAATTATTTTAAACAAACAATCGTTTACAAGACAAAACTCAATTATAAGTGAAAATCTTGCTTACAAATATAAAACACAATAATTAAAAAATTACTTCTAAATAAAAAAAAATCACTTACACGACTAAAATTCATGTAAAAAATTACTTACAAAGTAAAAAATATTTCTAATAAGATAAAAGAAAATACTTGTAAAATATAAAAAAAGTACAAGAACTTTGAGGACAGCAACTAGTTGGAGTTTGTTTCTCTCTAGGGCATGTACCCCATTGGTGATGATTCTTTTTAAAAATCTGTCATAGAGACGAACGCCCCTCACACGCCAGTGGTCAACCTCATGCACCTCGACAAGGCTCCTTCAAGTGGGGCAGAGCGAGGACGTGGTAGGGGATCCGTCGGGCTTTTAAGTCCTTGTAAATTGAGTCACTATGTGACACAATCTACCTCGAGTAATTCTAGTGGATTCGAAACGTGACGTGCGCTGATGACGAGTACCAACTAAAAGTCGGATCCATATCAATACTACTACAATATGCAATTTATTATGGCTTATTTTTAAGGAAATTTCAACATTATCTTCCTTATAATTTGGACTAACCAACATGTAATGAAATGGATCATAGCCCAACAAAAATATTCACTATTAAATGAAACAATTTCTCTTTCAATAATCACAACAAACACCACAAGAGATGTAGTTGAATTCTTAAACTTTTACCATTTAAACAACATAAACTATCTATACATAAGGATGCAAAATACATAGATAGCCCATCTAGCTATCTACAAGTGATTACATAAGTGATATTCCAAAATGATCATGTTTCCCGAAATAATAACTACATGCTCTATGAAATGAGTCATGCTAGTTAATTCTGTCGTATGGCTCCGGCTCCAGAATAACGCTCATCTCCAAAAGTTGTTTGAAAATTCAACTGCTACCTGATAAGAAAATTGTGAGAAATATATGAGTTGATAGCTCAGTGAATGGAGAATTTCGAAAATAATTATACTTTTTATTTATTTATACATATTTAACGAAAATCGAGTTTACATCATAATATCATATAATAATAGTCAAGATGTGGAATGTTCTCATAGCATAGTTTAACAATGTTAAATACTTAGATAATTCTTTCACTAAGTTTTATTTTTAAAAGTTCAATGATGTGAACACAACCAAGAATTGATCTTGGGAACTCACGAACAAGATGGAACCAACCCAAAAAAGTTAGAAATCATGTCGCGCAAAGATCAACCCGACCCGTTGTTTGACCCGTATCAAGAATCGAGATTACACGTAAGAAATCCGACCTGTTGATTACCCGAAACAAGAACCGTGAAGTAGGAATGCCGCAAAAAGACTGTGAAACATTTTGATAAGTTCAAGATTATAAGTCTAAACCACCAAGAATATGGAGAAAAAAATGAAATAAATATTCTATTTATACTAATACTAGAAACCCTAATAAAACGTAATTAGGTCATAGAATATTGTCAAAGTTGGAAATAAAATAGAATCATAGACTAACAAGGAAATCTTGCAAAAATAGGAAAATCCCGGAAACTTGTTCTTGGCATGTGATAAGTGTGTTTTTATACACTTATTCGTGTTCTTAAATATCGATATTTGGTAGTTATTTTGACAAAATATATCCTAAATTGTTGTATTTTGTGTTATATAGGTAAAACTCAATGGTTGAACGAGGAATCGAAAGAAAGAAGCGAAAAATGGTGAAAATGGCAAAATTCAAAGTCAGAGGACCAAATTGCAAATATTCAATAGTTGATTCGGACCAAAAGATGATACTTGAAAGATTTTTATGAGACAATTGGATGGAATTAGAACTCAAAAAAGAATGGAATATGATCAAAATCAATTTCCAATCGTACAAGTTATATTCCAGATTTCTAGTCGAAGATTGAAATCGATTTTTGGCACAGTAAAATTCAGAATTGAAAATATCCTATTTCTACCAAAGTTGTAGCTCTTTGAGTTATATTTCCAATTCACTTTGAATCTCATCAATCGGATATCGGAAGAGAAAGTTATGATCAAAATACTGACTGTTGTGCAAAGACAAAAAATTCAACCTTATTCGATTAGAACTCTTTTGGAAACCAATTTAGACGTAAATTTCAACCAATTTTTGGTTCCTATAAATAGAGAACAGCAGAATACATATTGGGGAGATCTCATGTACATATTATACTCCAATATTCATCAATTATTATCATTAAAGAATGAGAATTCATAATTTTTGTGAGATAATTAAAGGAGATTTGCAAGAATTCAATCAAGTGAAGATTTAAACCTGATTTTTGGGCAAAGAAGAGAATGCGCAAGTGGAGATTCATCAAGAAACCATTGAAGAGATTCAAAATTTCAAGATTTATCTTCATCTTCTCAATTTATCAAAAATTCGGGTTATATATTTTCACTTAAATATGATTTCTTGTAATTTCAATATGTTAGGCTAATTTTATACATTGTTAGGATGAGATGAACCATTGTTATGATATTTTTAATTAATTATTTTGACTTTAATTTGATTTGATTGTGGATGTTTATTATCGTTTTTATTGTTCTTTTCAATTGCTTGATCACCAATTAAATTGATAGTGAATTTTATTGTTATCGAGAGATACAATAGGGCATGTTTCTATGTGATTGCAAACTCAAAAGTACCATACACCCACGTAAACTTGTGCAGAATTTCATGACAATTCCGAAATGTATTCATGGACGAAAATCCAACACCCAAGCTGTAAGTTATGCCCATTTTAATCAACGCCACTTGTTTCCTTTCCAAATATCTTCCAAACCTTGAATCCAACTCGTTTCGGCTCTCGAGCCCTTCACGAAACTTGAACATTGGCTTGTCAACTTCACTCATCTGAACTCCATTGCTTGAACCCTTGACTCATGTGACCTGACCAAGTGATTGCATGTCCCAGATCATATCATCCCCTCTCTCTTCAAAAGGATTCGACCTCGAATCCAAACTTGCATCAAACGAAGCAACATTAGCAACGTCGAAAATGTTAAATATTACAGACTTACCCAATAGAAGTAAACTGTAGCTTTCATTCTCGATCATAGCAACTGAATGGCATGGTCCGTCTCCCATATGATGTAATTTTGATCTCATCTGAGTTCGTACCCGCCTCGTACATATCATCACCTGTATCTCACAAAATCCAATACTAACACCAACAGATGAAAACATTAAATTGACCTAGACTAGTGAATTAGAACCACTTGTTAAATTGGAATGTGGGATGAGATTAGTAGACATTAAATTTACTCCTAATACACTCCACAAATCCATCCTAAGACATGTAAGATTATCGTGATTAAAGTACAGGCATTCATGCACCCAGTCACCCATAATGCACCCCAATTGCCTATCATATTCAATTAACTCTGTGTGACATGCTAGAATGTTGTGGTGTAATAAGTGCATATCATAGAAAAGCAAGAAATTTTCCATACATGCAAGCTCATAGTCTAACCTAGGTATAGGAATTTGATACGTTACCATGGCGTGGTTACATCCATCCTCCTTGTTACTCACCAAATTTTCCACGTGATTTACATCAAGTGGATAGTCAATGTATGGTGCACCACGAATTATTCTGCCATGGAATAATTCCTTGAAATCCTGCAAAAAAAATTATCGAAATTTGGGAGGGGATTGTTAGTTCTCACTGAAACCCTCTCACACTCGACTTTTCTCGCATACAAGCTCACTTTGGAATTTTCTCTCCTCTCTGATTTTTCCCTCTCTTTTCTCTCATGTGGCTCTACTTTTTTTTTCTCACTCTCAGCCACCTTACTTCCTTCTCTCTTGCTCTCCTTTTTCGCTCCTTATTTTATTCTCTCGCTCACTCTTCAATTTCAGTTGGTCCTCTTGGACCTGTTGTGGTGTCAATGGCACAAAAGTAATTGTTTTTCCACCCATTACAAGGCTGTACCGATTTGTGAACCCTTCATGTTTCACTCTCCTATCATACTGTCATGGCCTACCCAACAAGAGATGTCATGCGTACATTAGAACCACATCACACAACACCTCATCACTATATCGCCCAATGCTGAAATTCACCAAGGCCCTCTTGGTAACCCGTATCTCTCCACAATTATTCAGCCACTCCAATTTGTATGGTTGTGGATGCCTCATAAGAGGTAACCCCAACTCTTCTACAAGGGTCGCGCTAGCCACATTCGTACAACTCCCTCCGTCTATAATCAAACTGCAAACCTTATTGTTAATGTGACACCTGGTATGAAATAAATTCTCCTGTTGCTGCTCCTCATCATCCACCTTCATTTGTGTAGTAAGAGCATGCATCACTACTAAGGACTCTACAACTGGATACTCCACACAAGTTTCACCCTTAACATTCTCCAACTCAGGCATGCTGTCACTCCCACTTCCATCATCCGACTCAATCTCTCCATTTTCCCGAAGAATCATCACCCGCCGGTTTGGACACTGTGAAGCGATATGCCCCGAACCCAGACACTTGAAGCATTTAATATCCCTCGACCTACTAGCTTGATTTTCGATGTTTGGTTTACTCTTATTCACCTCTTCCTTAACCTTAGGTATTTCAACCTTTCCTTTGGTCTCCACCCGATCATTCCTATCACCACCACTCCATTTGGGTTCCGTAGTAAACCTAGCTACTCCCTTTCATCTGAGTTGTCTCTCCACCTTCATAGCCACATGCACCAAGTCCTCCAACTCCACATAGTGCTGTAACTCTACTATGTTAGCAATATCCCTATTCAACCCATTCAGAAACCTAGCCATGGTGGCTTCCCGATCCTCCTCTACGTTCGCTCTAATCATCGTCACATCCATCTCCTTATAGTAATCCTCCACACTCCTAGACCCCTGAGAAAGTGTTTGTAATTTATGATGAAGATCCCGATAATAATGTCCAGGTACAAACCGTTTTCTCATGCAAGCCTTCAACTCTCCCCACGTCTCAATTGGCCTATCCAAATTCCTCATACGACTAGTCACCAACTGATCCCACCAAATTATAGCATAATCAGTGAATTCCACTACCGCTAACTTCAATTTCTTCTCCTCTGAGTAATTATGGCAATCAAACACCAATTCCACCTTCTTTTCCCATTCTAAGTAAGCTTCAGGGTCACTCTAACCTTGAAAAGCTGGAATGTTCAGTTTGATGCTCCCCAAATTTCCATCAACCCCTCGATCAAACCTATCTCCTCTAGTCTTCATTCGTCCCATATCAGCTTCCAAATAATAATCATCACTTTCCACACTCATCGCCTCATCTTTCCCATCAAATTCAGCCATAAGATTCCGTCATCGCCTATCTTCTCTATCCCCACGAGGAACCCTTTGGGACGTCCCTCACCGTTGACTCTCAATCAAAGTTTCATGCCTAGCTACATCACCACTAATACGTTCAACCGCCAAACCCAATTGATCAAACCTACTATGTATAGCATGCATACTATCCATAAACTCCGCATAAAACCCCTTAGGTACCTCTTCCTCCTCGCCTTTACTCATATTTCCCGTTTGCAATTAAGTAAACAACAAGAATTTAAATGAAAAGAAATAATAAAAAGAACGAAACAATTTACCTCACGTGTTTGCACTTGTGTATCACTCAAGATTGGCTTTTACCCGATAATGAGCTCACCACTCTGTCTTTTACCGCTCGTCCTCCTTTCTCAATGGCTCGAGAAATAATCGATCTCAATCAAATATGACTCAATCTCGCAACGATCACTACCACAAGTACAAGTCTCGAATAATCAACAGAATTTTTAGCACGGACTGAGGTAATGGACTCAAATGCAAGAAAATAAAACAAAATGACTCGAATTTATATTGTTTTTTTTTTGCGTTGCCTCTAGACGTTCACGAAGCGTAGAGTTTTTTTTTTCACGTGAATAGTAGACGTGAACAATAACATTTTTTTCTCAATAAACAACTAAATATAATCTAGAGGCAAAACAAACAATAAAATTACACGAGAAAGAATGACTCAAACAAGAATAATAAAAGTTAGAATTTTTTTTATCGCGTGAACAATATGATGAACAGTAACGTGAACATTAATTTTTTTTATTCAAACAATAAGAATAATTGACAGAAAGTAAAAGATAGATGACCTGAAATCTAGAGCCAAACTCTGATACCAATTGATGTGAACCCAACCAAAAATTAATCTTGGGAACCTATGAACAAGATGGAACCAACCCAAAAAGCTAGAAATCACGTCGCGTAAAGATTAACTCGACCCGTTGTTCGACCCATATCAAGAACCGAGATTACACGTAAGAAATTCAACCCATTGATTACCCGGAACAAGAATCGTGAAGTGGGAACGCCACAAAAGGACTGCGAAACCTTTTGATAAGTTCAAGATTATAAGTCTAAGCCACCAAAAATATTGAAGAAAAAACTCACAAATTGTATTTAATCTCTCAAAATAGTAAAAATCTTGATTTTACAATGAAATAAATCTCTTATTTATACTAATGCTAGAAACCCTAATAAAATGTAATTAGGTCATAGAAAATTGTCAAAACTGGAAATAAAATAGAATCCTAGATTAATAAGGAAATATCGCGAAAATAGGAAAATCCCGCCACTTGTTCTCGGCATGTTTCTGTACGATTGCAAGCCCAAAGTACCATGCACCTATAAAGCGTTGTGCATAATTTTGTGACGATTCCGGAATGTATTCATGGGTGAAAATTTGACACCCGGCTGAAAGTTATGCCTATTTTAATCCACGCTACTCGTTTCCTTTCCAAATCTTCCAAATCTTGAATCCAACTCGTTTCGACTCACGAGCACTTCATGAAACTGAAACCTTGTCTTGTCAACTTCACCTATCTGAACTCCATTACTTGAACACTTGACTCATGTGACCCAATCAAGTGATTGTTTGTCCCGGATCATATCATTAAACCTTTCTGATATCTATGACAATTACTATATTACATTGTGTTGAAATTATATTCCCAAGTCACAACATTTTATATTTATTTTTATAAAGTTTATAAATATTCACACAAGATATCTTATAATTAATTTCACACTTTCATATTTTATAAATAAAATAGGATTAAACTTTAGTCTTTGTGGAATCATGTATACAATTTTCATCAAAGTTAGTTAAATCTTATAAATATAATTTATTTCTTATTATATTTTTATATATATGCATATTTACTTTATTTGAGCTAACTTGATATACTATAAAATCAACACATAAAAATTAAAAAACTAGAATATTGAAAATTAAATTAAAGAGTCACACATATATTACATTGTTTATCCTAACTAATGATCTAGCTAGTCATGTTAATAAAAAATAATGATAAAAGAATATAGAGTTCATAATCGGATTTTGAAATCTTAATGACTATATGTTTCTCTCACTCTAAAATGGTGTCCCATGAAAAGAATGAATAATCATATGTATAGAAGTCTATAATAACTCTAAATGGTAGTCCTAAATCATTCACCATGTGGAATTTGAGTCTAAATAGGAAACTAATAAAAGATAGATTTTTTATAGTTAAGTGCACTTGGTCCTCCACATTAAGTTCTTGTACATCTCATATCCTCTTTATTTGCATGGCATGTTATCATTTTCAAGACTTGATTATTTTGGTCCCCAATTCGTCAATTTGTATGCCTTTAATCCAATTTCATCCAATCTTATCCAATCCTAACTTTTACCTAAATCAATCATAAAATAACCTAAATTATGTAGATATTCACTCGATATAATGATAAATCAATAAGAATAGAAGTCCAAATAAGCATATAAAATGCACCTATCAGACATGTTTAAGACCAAAAGAGGAATTTCATATCCTTGAGTACCCTTGATTCAAAAGGGTATAAGTATACAAATGAATGTCGAGTTTAAAGGTTAGCAGAGGCGCTTATGTTTTGATGAAGCTCCCCAAAGTTATATATTTTGTAGGGCTCTACAGTAATAGGAGATGCATCTATCATTGGCATATACGACTTGACCATATGAGTGAAAATGAGATGGTTGAATTGAGAAGGAGAAGACTTCTTGATGGACAGAGTACCACTAAATTGAAGTTCTGCGAGTATTGTGTCTTTGAGAATTAGAAGAGGGTCGAATTTACCAAATGGAGACACAACACGAAGGGAACACTTGATCATATCCATTCTGATTTTTAGGGACCGATGAGGGTGCTTTCTAAAGGACAAACTTATTATTTGTTAACAATAATTGATGATTTTTTCAGAAAAGTTTAGATATTCTTCTTAAAACAGAAGAGTGATGTGTTTGCTATCTTCAAGGAGAGGAAGACAATGATTGAAAAGCAGACTGGAAAGTAGGTAAAATATCCCCGCGCTGATAATGGATTGGAGTTATGTTTAGATGAATTTAATAGTTTCTGCAAGTCATAAAGGATTTCGAGGCACCTGATAGTTCGTGGTACTCTGGAGCAAAACGGTGTGACAGAATATATGAATAGAACTTTGATGGAGAAAGTTCATTGTATGCTTTCAAATATTGGGTTGTCTAATACATTTTGGGTTGAAGGACACCAGAAGAGGTATGATCTGGTAGTCTTCCTAGTTACTTATATTTGAAAATATTTGGTCATTCTCCTAATGATCATGTGAATACTGATAAATTAGAGCCAATGTTTAGAAAGTGTCTTTCTTGGTTATAAGTCTGGTGTTAAAGGATATAAACTTTGGTGTCCAGAAAAGAGTAAGGTGGTGATTAATAGAGATATTTTGCTTGATGAACACACAATGGTTCACAATTTACCTCTTAGAGATTCTGGTAATACAAATGAACAGAAATAAAATACTTAGGTGGAGTTTGAGATTAGTTCTAGATCTAAACCATAGTCTTCATCTCAATCTAGTTTAGAAGTGAAGGAAAATACCGTTTTGCCGCCGCCGCCACCAGTGGTACCACAATATTTGATTGTGAAAGACAGACCTAGAAGAGAGACTAGACCTATATAGAGGTATATAGAAACTGGCTTAGTAGTATATAGATTGAATGTGGTTGAAAATATTGATTCTAGTAATGAGCATACTACATATACGAGGCAATGAGTTGCAATGATTCCGACAGATGGATGAAAGATGTGATGGAATCACATCATAAAATGGCACATGGGACTTAGTGAAATTAACCAAGGAGAAGAAGGTTGTTCAAGGCAAGTAGGTGTTCAAAAGAAATGAAAGTACATTAGGTGTTCAAAAGGTTCGATATAAGGCAAGATTAGTAGTTAAGAGTTACATTTAGGTTTCAGATGTAGACTTCAAAGACGTATTTTCTCCAGCTGTAAAACATAGCTCAATTTGAGCTTTGCTTGGTAATGTGGCTAAGCATGATTTCGAGCTTGAACAATTGGATGTGAAGACAACATTCTTGCATAAATGACTTGAGGAAGACTATGTGTACTTTGTTGAACGAGTCTCTTTATGGCCTGAAGCAGTTGTCCAAACAATGGTATAAAAGGTTTGACTTAGTCATGACTACCCATGATTTCAAAAGAAGTAGTTATAATAGTTGTGTGTACGTTAAGAAATTTAATGATGGGTCGTTTACATACCTACTTTTGTATATTGATGATATGTAGCAGCCAAGGATAAAGTAGTGATAAGAAAGATAAAAGCTCAGTTTAATGAAGAGTTTGACATGAAATATTTGGGAGCAGGAAAGAAGATTTTTTGAATGGAGATCTTGATAGGTAAGTAGGCTGGTAGATTGTATTTGAGTTAGAAATGGTACATTGAAAAAGCACTTCACAGGTTCAATATGATGAATGTCAAGGCTGTCAGTATTCCTTTGGTCGCCCACTTTAAATTGTCATATGTTTTGTGTGTACGGTTAGATGGAGTGATTGATTACATACCACGAATTCCTTATTCGAGTGCAGTTGGATTGCTTACGTATGTTATTGTTTGTATACGTCCAAATTTAGCATATGCAGACAGTGCAATTAGCAGATACATGTCAAATCCTGATAATGAACACTGAAAATGAGTGCAGTGGATATTCATATACTTACATGGCTCTACTAATACTTGTTTACATTTTTTAGAGAAATAAAGATGGAGTCACTGGATATGTTGATTCAAATTTTGCAAGAAGTCTTGATAAAAGGAGATCTCTTACAAGGTACGGGTTTATCATTAGTAGTTGTACTATTAGTTGGAACGCTACTTCACAAAATATAGTAGTGTTGTCCACTACAAAGGTGGAGTACATACTATTACAAAGTTTGGTAAGGAAGCTATGTGGTTTGAGGGGATTGTTTGGTAAAATCAGTGAAAACTTGCAAATGTCTACATTGTGTGAAAACTTGCAAATGTCTACATTGTGTTGTGACAGTCAGTGTTGTTTTTACACAAATGATAAGATGTTTCACGAAAAAACAAAGCACATTGATGTGACGTATCATTTTGTTCATTTTGTTTGTGATGTGATTGCTCATGGTGATATTGTAGTGAGAAATGTTGATACCAAGGAGAATCATGCTAATATGATGACAAAGAGACTCTATGTAGCCAAGTTTGAGCTTTACTTGGACTTGGTTGGTGTTTGTTGCTGAGTTTTCCCTTAGGGGTTGATGTGGAAGAGGTGGAGAGTTGTTTGATGAAGAGTAGATTGTAATTTCTTGCATTAGAATTCGTGTCAAGGTGGAGATTTGTTGAAGTGTGACCCGAATTTCGTTGGGTATTGGTGGTTTGGTTGAAGAGGCTTTGAAGAAGTCAAAAGATGAACCAAGAAGAAAAAGTAAGTGCATTTCTGCTCGCTACACGCTCGAGAGTAGCTTGAGCGCTCTAAACTTACTCTCTAGCACTCAGAATAGGAGCGTCTCACTGCCCTCGAATATAGCACTTGAGCGATAGTGTTGCCGAACACTGCGCATGAGGAATGCCGCTCGAGCAACACTGTCTTCAGTTCTAGGCCTGTTTCGCGATTTTGTCAACTTTAAAATGCTCATTCCACCTAAAACACTATTATTAGGGTTTGGCTAGAACTCCATGAAATATTGGCTCTTCATTGTATTAAATATTGATTGAGAAACAATATTGTAATCATCCATATTGAATTAGTGAATTATCTTTCTCTGTCCGTGATTTTTTTTCCAATCTTAACTTTCCGCATAAAATTTTATGTTCTTGGTTGTTTTGATTTCATATTGCCATATTATCTCATTATTCTCCAAAAAATCTGTTGACAGCTAGATTTCACGAATCTGAAGGTCAACAATTGCTTATCTAATATGCTAACTTAGCAATGCATAAACAACATCAAAGACGGTTTTGAGTTCTGGTTATCCAATTACACAAAGCAACCTGATTTCTGCAACAATTACGAATTGATGTTTTACTACGAGTGTTGAACTAATTTAACTTGCACAGGGAATAAAGATTAAGGAATTTCATAATAGGAAACAAATGCAGAAAATCAAAGTACCTCCGAACTTACAAATCTACTAAGAATGCAATGCTGTCGTGTGTTAGGTTTCACAAGATAAACTTGTCATAGCCTAATATCTAAGCCAAAAAAAAAATGACATTGAAAGATAACAAAACCCTCCCATCTTCTTTGTCTTATCTAATTTCTGAATAGATTCAAGACCCCCTTTTTGAACTACTCTTCCTCTCCAACATGATCTCCTAGATTGGAACAATAAGTCAAGGTTACCTCTGTTCGCCAACATTCTCAATTCTCAATTGCTACTTACACTAAGATAAACTCAATAGGAGGTGGCTGAATCTTGATTTTGTAACATTCATTCATTGTGGAGGCCATCATATAAAGTCGCACACTCTAATAATTCAGGATTTTAGTCTCTATATCGTCCTTGAAGTTAATAGTAATTTGTGTTGCATACATTGTTGCCAGCTTCAAATGTATAAAATCAGTTCCCCTTCTTCAAACATTGCCTGCAATAACATGTACCAATTAAACGACTGGCTTCCATTGGTAGTTGAAGTGATTGTCACACACAGATATATCAGTAGTGCATTTCAAAGAAAGGTAAAAGCTTCCTTTTCAACGAAACAGTCCAGGGTCAATGCTAATAGCTTACTTAACGAGTCTTTCTACACTAAGCCTGATTTATAAATTCAGTCAAAATCAAAAATTAATTTCAACCACACATTCATAACTACTACTCATTATTATTCACATATTTCGTGGGTCCTCTACTATTATTTTCCAAACGGAGGCTAAAATATGCAAATACTTAATTAAAACATACAAGACTTAGGGAGTAACTTACTATACGAGAGAACAGCAAACACGGTCTGTATGATGGTAAGCCCAAGCAAGAAGATGGCAGCAAAGACTGAAATGAGTGTCCATGGAGTGTTGAAATATTCTCGCCTTAATGTTGCCATCCATATGTTCCATATGTGGAGACAATGATGGTTCACAAAGTAGAAAGTATTAGAATACGAAAACGTATCAGAAATTATGATATTCTTGCCTAGCTGGTTGATTACATGATAAACCATTTTATCGCTCCCCAAATAGTTGCTAATGATTCCAGAACGACGCAACAATTTTGCATCTTCAGGGGAATGGACGAGACAATGCATGAAGAATACATAGTCCGTCACATATTTTTGGGGACTGCCTGTGAGGTAGTACTCAAATGCAATCAGATTTCTGAACAATGATTTCGTTAAATCAGAAATTTCCCATTTTGGAATGATCAATGCTTTATTTTTGAATTCAATATGAAAAAAACTATTACCTTCCGACTTTTTGAAGGAAATCCCTGCCTCATTGAGTTCTACAGCTGAATTTATATTCACCATGTCATATGGATTTCCAGAATTAGATAATATCCTTGCAAATGAAGAACACTGGAAGCCATGTACAATGCCAAGAAGATGAAGAGCATTAATAGGGACTTCAGGAAGACCATTCGCTGGGAAAATTCCATTTTGTAGTAAAGGCCATATTAGAGAATTGATGTTGTCTAGATCATTGATCTTGATCATGTTGAACAAATGATCAATGATGAAAAATGGAATCTGATTCTCAAATACCATTAGATCATGGAGCAAATGACTTTGTATATGTGAAAATGGGGTCATCTTCATCCCTACATTCTATTTGTTGAAACATATAGAGAAATTCGATGATAAAACAACCATCAAGAATCAACATTTCCACGAACTCATCTTCTTCAAGTTTGATATCTTCTGCATAACATTTCCACGCCCTATCTTCTAAGTGTCTTATTGTCGTAACATATCTTTCTACCCTTGACCCTTTTCTTCTTTGAAGAAACAACTTTAGATACCTGACTTTGTGTTGCTCCATGTTCTGCAAGTTAGGTTTACTGCGGTGAAATGGGCCAATGGCTATTATTTCTGGATCATAAGCCTCTGGATTTATGCTACGTAAATGATCACCAACTCTAAACATTGAAGGCTTTGAAGGTGTAGAAGACAAGCTATTAAACATTTTATCAATGTTAATAGTGACACTGTCAGCTTTTTTCTCAGACATTTTTAACTGTTTGTGGAAAATCGGAAACAAGTACCTTGAATTACCAATAAATTTATATATCTTTGCAAAGGCTGATGAATTTCGATGTGATTTCTCAGACGGGTGTTGTTGAGATTTTTGATGGGAAAAAACAAGGGGATATACACTGAATGAGAGTGATCTGATATGGATTCTGAGGGCACTTGATTAGTAGACCTCCGGGTTTTCCAGCGATGAGATCACTCTGATTGACTGGCGAATGGTTAATGCCGTGTGCGAAGGAATCAAGAAATATAAGTGCAAATGGAGGGAGGAGAATGACAACTATTACTTGTAAAATAATCAACCAGTTGGCCAAATAACAATTTCCCAGGCCGTTGCTTTCAGTCCATATGTTCTTACCTGGCAAGTTTTTCTTATTAACAATTTCAGTACATCGGGAACGCTAATTCTCTTGGAAAAGCATTAGAAATATGAAAAATGTATAATCCACTGGTAAAATTGTAAATACCACTTTTAAGTGTTAGGTAAGATGCACCGAATGCAGCAGCATGGTAAAGAAAACAAATAAAAAATTGTGTCATATGCTAACATTTCATAGCCAACTGCCTCAATGTTCCATTTTAGCAGGCATCTTGTATTAATAAAATGACTTTTATTGGTGTTGGTCAATCTTTATTTATTTATTTATTTTTCAAAGGCAAACATGATTTTTTTTTTTTTTGGAAGACATCAGCACATCCTTAGTGAATTTTCAGTCTCCACAAAGAACAATTGATGGTGGTTAGGGTGTCCCAACATTTTATCGAATCAATCTCGCGAGAACAATAGGAAGGGGGATATAGACTTAACGAGAACAATGAAACATATAAAATAATTCTTATATAGTGAAAGCAAGTGGAAAGAAAATTAATTCCTCCTAATACTAGGAAGTCCATAACGATGAATCTGCTGTGTAATGACACGAAGTGTTCGTGATAGATCAAGCGGTCTATACTCCTGATAATGATGATGGTCTCAACCATAAGATGCTAGTGAATCAACTACCACATTAATTAAATGAATTTGACACTAGAATTCCAGCACCATCCACATTGTTGAGATAAAATCCCACCAACCCATAGCATAAACGAGAAATCGAGTCAAAAGAAAAAGCATAATTAAACATGGTTCAAAAACTATCAACAATCACGAGAAAAATACTTTAGTAGCTAAGAAGGCATTGCGATACAATGTTTTCCTCACTTGACACAACTTCTGGCGCAAAACTATAACTCACAAGTTGGTACGGTTACTTTTCCTATTTTTTTCTCCAACAATTTTCTTTCTCTAAACTATCATAATTTTGGATGCATGTAATTCTCCGTCTAAATTCATGTCACCTTGGTGTCAACCACAATTATTCTTAATGCGATGCCATGCATCTACAGGAAACACCTTGATATCTCATTGTAATTTTATTTTACTTATTGTAGGAGTCCTTTACCTAATTGCAAAAAGATTCTCATTTTTCAATACAATACTTCTAAAAATTATCATAATACAATACTTCTAGGAATTATCGTCTTGGTTCTTTTCCTTATTGAAAAAGAATTTATTACCTTACTGCAATATTTCCTTTTTATTACCAAATTAGAATTCTTTTTTCCTTTTCACAATATGACTATTTTATTTACCAAATTTGGATTAAACCCAACACACATAACTTTGTCACGTTTTACTCTAGAAATATTTATGAGGTATCTATAGAATCAACGAGTTTTAGATTCGTTAGTTTGGTAACTAAACTTTTTCTAGTGTCGAAGTTTGTTTAACCATTGATTTTTATGACTTCCTCAATTCCATTTTCCCATTCCAATGTTTGCACCCATGATTGAGAATTTTAAACACAGTGACTTCAAGGTGAGTTATTGCCCAAATTCTTAATCCATAGGTCCTCCTCTTGTAGTAGGTGTGAGTGGAATTGAGAGCGTGGTATAAGTGCCTTGGCCGAATTGAGTATGTTGACTTGTCAAATCTTGGTATTTTTTTTTCTCAATTGTAAGTTCAGTGGCAAAGAGAGTGTAACAAGGCATGCTTGGTATGTTCAAATTATAAGTCAAATAGGTCAAGTACAATTTTTATATATACATTCTAGGACTAAAAAATGAAATCGTCAAACTATAAAATCGGATCGAAACTGGTTTTTTGAAACCATTGATTTGGGTCCACGTGGATCCATCAACGTTTTGATTTTAAATCGAACCAAACTATTTCGAAAGGATTTGGTTTAAGCTTCAATTTTGCAAATCGTTTCAAACCATCAAATTGTTTACAAAAGAAATTTGAAAATAAATTAATTTGAATTTTACTGAGCTCAATTAAAACTAAACACATCACAGTTAAAAAAAAAAAAAAAAAACAATCATGTTAAACATAATCCAATTAAACTCAATATATAAAAAAATTGATCAAGCTCACTTGTATAGGATGGAGTAGTCTCATGAATAATATCATTATCAACACAAAATTGATCAAGCTCACCTGTATATTTTCCTCCCCTATCGGATCTTAAAATTTTAATAGTTTTGTCTAACTAATTTCTACTTCAGTTTTATATGAAATAAATTTTGAATAACTTTCATCTTTACTCTTAAAAAGATAAATGTAACAATATCGAGAGTAATCATCAATGAAAGTTAAAACATATTTATTTCCACCATGAGTAACATATCTTTTTAAATCACATAAATCACTATGTATTAAACTTAAAATTAAAGTAGTTCTCTCAACATGTGAAAATGATTTTCTAGAATACTTAGATTCAACACACGTTTCACATTTTGTATTAGGAAACTTATCGATTTTAGGAATATTTTCCAATCTCATTAATTTTTTAATAGAATTTATGTTAAGTGTTGAAGTCTAGCATGCCATAAATTAGGGGGGCAAGCAGTCCGATTTTTGCGATTTTTAACAAATTTTCAAATCAAATCGTTTAAACCGGTTTGAGAAAAACTCAAACCTAAACCAAACTATTTTGAACGGTTTGAAAAAAACTCAAACATAAACCTAACGGTTTGGTCCGGTTTTAAACAGTCGGTTTCACCGTATATTTTTTTTCTGTCTATTTTTATGACATTAATTCATTGAATTCAATATATATTTATATCTTACTAGCAATAAATCTAAAAAAAACTAAGCCCCTGTTTGGTGCACATTATTTCCAAAAGAATGTATTTTTTTGGTTGATGTGATGTGAAATGTGGTTGAAAAAGAAAGAAAAGTTATTAATGTGATAGAAAATATTATTTTATTAAAAATGTGTGATTAAAAATGAGTAGAAGAGTGAGAATGAAAAAAATAATGTTGATCAAACTGGGGCTAAATATACTACTACAAATTTAAATACCAACTAAATCAAAGTGAAATCACAATAAACTAAAATATAGTTTTTTTTTGTCATTTTAGACTAAGACGTTACGATAATGTTACAATACAAGTCTACTAAACTAAGGTCCTGTTCGGTATGAATTAAAATTCAATTAAAATTGAAAATATGGTCGTTATTGGTCCCACTCGTCTAATAAAAGTCAACAATAACGGCTAGTTTTTCAATTTTAATCTGATTTTAATCCCTACCAAACAGACCCTAAATATAAAACACAAAATATAATGATGTTCAACAAGATCTCGTGATCATCATATCTGAAAAATAAAACTACTGATTAGACAGAGAGAATAACCAACCATAATAATAAATCAATTGTTTATAATATCTAAACATAACATTACACAAGCTTACCGTTGTATTTTGTTACGAATTCAGTTTCTCACATATATTCAAACATCAATTGTTCTCACACATGATTCATAGTCTCCATTGTCAAACAAATGCATTCGTTATATTATCATAATATTGGATATTAGATAGATAAGAGAATTTTTAAAAATATGGTAATAGAAAATATAAACCACCTCATCTAAATATTGGCACGGCACTATATGTTCATTCTTAATTTGCAACCAATTCTTTCCGCATATACAAGTTTCAACCATTCTTGCACCTAATAAACTCCTAAAGGAATTAAGTATCTGACCTCCATTTGAGAATGCGGACTCAGAAGCAATTGTAGAAATTTGAATTCTAAAGAAGAAATGAGGTTTTGATAGATTATGTTAGTCTTGATATTATTAGATATAAATTAGGATTATTTGGTAATAATAATATATATGTAATAGAAAATTATAAATTGACAAAAATACATACAAATGACAAAACTATTGAATTTCGCATATTTGGATGAATTTTCAAAAAAAAAATCATTATTTTTATTATTTTTATTTTTATATATTTTTTCACCGGTCCGATTTGGTTTTAAACCGCAATTAAAATTCTCAAACCTAAACCAAACCATTTTTGACCGGTTTGGTTTGGTTCAAAACCATTTCGTTGACGGGTCCACGTGGCACCAAATCGACGGTTTCTAAAATGCGGTTTCGGTTCGATTTTTTCGGTTTGACGGTTTTTGCTTACAGCCCTACCATAAATCATAAGAATTCAACAAGTAAACAAAAGAAGCTTTATTATTAATCACAGAAACGTTTAGTTTAAATAGACTCTCATCTGCATATCATTTCCCAACAAAAGTATCACCCTTAGACAGTATAATTAGACCACTCTCAAATACAATTTTAAATCTCTTTTGACTAAAATAGATCCGGGCACTAGATTTTTCCTAATATCAGGTGCATAAAGAACATCCTTCAAACTAAGGATATTTCCATAAATAAATTTAAGTGTCATAATTCATTTCCCCTCAATTTTGGAGGAAAAAGCGTTCCCCATAAACAAACATTCTCCATCACTAGCAAGAGTGAATGAAGAAAATGCACATCTCGTGCAGCAAATGTATTTGATAGCTCCAGAATTTACCCACCAGCTTACTAGATTTATTTCTATCACCATAGCAGAGAAATTCCCATCTTCGACTACATGTGCTTGATGCTTCACAGTTTCTCCTTTCCCATTTCAACAATCCTTTGCAAAGTGATATGATTTACCACAAATAAAACAATCACCAACAGTTTTATTTTTAAATTAGGGCTTAGATCGATTGTTCTTTCCTATTAATTGTTTCCTCTTGATTCTTCCTTATTCTAACTTTTGGTAAAATTTTCAACAGCTTTCTTACTACCAAAACTTCATTCAATAAGATTAGTCTTTGTATCCAAATATGATCTCTCCCTACGTTCTGCTATTCTATAGTCCTCCTCAATCCTAATTCTAATAATCAAATCTCTAATGATATTTCTTTTCTTTTATGCTACAAACTGTTTTATACTCTTTCCAAAAAAAGTGATAATTTTTTAAATTATGGCAAACACTTGAAACTCCTCACAGATGTTATATTCATCAACAATAACTTCGTGAATTATAATATGTAATTCTTCAACTTGACTAACCATCGTTCTAATGTCATCCATTTTAAAATTTAGAAATTTTCCCATGACAAATTTCTTAGTTCCGATCCTTTTTAATGAGTTTTATAATTCTTTAGCAGATTTACACGATCAGTAAACATCATATAAATCCAACGTCAAGCAATTCAGAATATAGTATCTGCACATATAATCCTTATGTTCCCAATTAGCCAAATATGATATTTCCTTATCAATAGGCTTATCAGCAATTTCAGAAACGAGTTTATCAAATTCAATAGTATCAACAACTTTAAGAGTTGTCAAATAAAATCGCAACTTCATTTTCCATCTCTTAAAATTCTTTTCATCAAATAATTCAGGATTTTCAAAATACGTAGGAACATATATATTTACTGCAGACATGGCAACTAATTAAACGTAAAATTTCGCTTTAGATTGTTAGAAATATATTACTAGTTGTAATAGAGTAAAGTACAGAAAGAAAATTTATCTCATGACAGCATGATGTCCTAAAGCGAAATTGTCCGTCGATAACTGCTGTGACCTCTGTGGACAATCACATCTAGGATACAACGATCAAATAAACCAATTGTGTAGCAATCATAAATTGTTTTCAAAATTCTCAAGTGTACTCCATAAAATATGTAAAATTGAGTATAATATTTTTTTTTTTGAATAGGAAGATACAATTTGTAATTGAAGTGGTTTTTTAATGCCCAGATATATGTTTATATAGGTAATAAATGATGTAATTGCCTCCACCATGATTCAGTATTATTTGCAAAATTTATGGTTAGTGGTAATGGGTTGTTAATACTAGATAGTTAAAAACGGTCATATTTTAATATAATGCATGAGGTGAGATTCGAACCCCCAAGCTCCCACACAAATTTCACATTTTTCACCAATTGGACACTTCATCTAAAATAATTATTTCTTTCCCATATTATTGTATAAATATCTAACAGTGCCTTGGCCTAATGGAATAATGTTGACTTCTACATTCTTTGTAATTTTTTCCAATGTTAAGTTCTGACTAAGAGAAAGTGTAACAGTGTATGTTTGGCCAAGGTCAATTTATAATTTAAACTGCTCAAGTACACTTTTTATCTATACGTTTTATAGAACCACAACCCACTTCTCTTTTTATTAAACATTACGGGAGATTCGTTGCTTTAATTATTATTAAACACTCACATTCAACTACTAATATTGTTTTTCCAGTTGACCTGCCCCCATAAAACCCATAACGTTGATTCAAGCTTAATCTAATCTTTTCTAAATGTTCACACGGGCAGCAGACAGCTCATGAGTCATGTGATACATTAAATCAGGATCTTGCAATAGTATTTAAAGAAAATCTTAACCATAAAGATACATGATAGACAGGCAAATCAACAATCGGAAAATTTGCATAGATGTCACTAATATGAAAATATACTAAAACTTGTCACATTTTCAAAACCTTGCAAAAATGTCATTTTTTGAGTGCAAAAAGTCCAATTTATTCTTTTAATTACTTTTTTGAATGCATTTAATACAAAATTAATGCCAACATTTGATGTGTGACTTGTTGGAAAAGCTATCCATAAAATCAAGTTATTACACAATGATAATATATTCGTAAAAATAATTCATTATTTCCTAACATTTCTTGACATGATGAAGTGAATTTTTTTTTTTTTCTCTCAAAAACATATATTCATTTCTACAACTATTGAAATATTAAAGTTGAAATCATAATGGGTTTAGCTTTCAATTTGAGGTTAGCATTTACAATATGTTGAATATTTTTATCTTAGAACTTAGTAGTGTTAACTCATGAATACTAAGAAAATATTACTTTGTAAAACTATTATTCATTAATTAGTTTTGATTAAATTTTCCAAATTATTTGAAAAAATATAGCTATTTCAAAGCATGAAAAAGTTGGAAGATTCCCTATTTAATAATCTTTGGGTGAACTATTTGTCAAAAGTTGTTCATATAGTAGTTGAGCATTGATGAATATCCTTAATGCTTCATGAAGACACTTTTCCCATCATACACCTAAATGCAATCTCGAAAGTTGTGAGCTAACAAGATAGACCGTCTAAATTTCAATCTTGACATTTTGCATGGATAGACATTTTAATTGTCTGTCTAACCAATTTGAAATTTTTCAATAGAAGTTATTAAAAGGTGCATCATGCATGCATTTAAACGCTAATAGATTAAATCATGCAGCATGCTTATCATTTTATTTGCTTAATTTTACAATGAGTGAATTTGAGATTCGTCATATCACACGTGGGACAACTTGTGCACGTAGATGATGAATAGAAGCAACGAGGGAATACAACCACTTCAATTGTAGCTTCAAATAATATTACTGTTGCAGGATTTGTTGTATGATTGACGGAGAGTTTTCGAATTCATGTTCCATATAGTGCAATAATATTAAAATTCAAAGTCCTCGATGTGAATGTTTTGTCGGTCAAAATATGCAAAGATGAATACTTGAATTGGTGCATATCCATTCACAAAAAATAAATAAATAAATAAATAAAAAATTTGCTCTTTGTGTTACTCATTCAAATCGAGAATCCAAGTGGTTCGATATTTTACACAGTAAGGGATACTGAAAACTTACAAGATCACGAATTTGAAGACGTGCAAACTTTTGTAAACTGGATTGATTAGAACACTGTAATCGACAATGTTATCTGTTGATGAGAACTTGGAAATCCCATTACATTACATAGTCCAAAAACTAAGAACGTCAGCAAAGGTAAAGAGCAAAGTTCATCGCATTCCATGAACTTGGACAAAGTAGGAGGGTTTAGAACTGTGGATACCTTCAATATTGCTTCAAGTTAATTTGACAAGAAAGAGTTGCGCATGAAACTCTTCGTCGTTACTCTGTGTTTTCGCGCGTTTTTGCAACCCGCCAACAATTACGAGAAAGAGGGGTCAGACGATTGTGTAAGGAACAGACCTCTTGAGACAAAGTCTCAAAAAGGGGTGCGTTTACTAGTGAAGAATTACAACTGGAAAGTAGACAAAATGCCTCCAAGGGGCGCAAGCACACGAGTACTGAAAAAGGATTAAATTTAAACTAAGGAATAAAAGTTACATGATCTCTTGTAGAGAGTTTTTGATTCGGGGGTCCTCGTCTATGACGTTACTTCCTTTTATACTTCTTGAGCATCCTTTGGTTATCGAAACTGCTCAGACTTGTTCCATATCCTTCGCAACCGTCCACTCTTTTAGTGAGGAACCGCTTGTTTGGGAAGTAGTTGCTTAGTAACCGTTGCCACTACCCTTGCTGCTTCCTGGATCGTGGGATCGTGTCGGGTTCACTTGCCAACCGTTTCCAAACTATATCCTTTAGACTTGTCTGATTCTGGGCGACTTGGGGTTCTGGGCGACAATGAGGCTGTCGTCCTGGGCGATTGTGCAGTACTACCCTCGTTCGGCCTCTGGGCGTCCCACAATCTTGGGCGATGGTATTCCTTTGCTCTTGGGCTTCCAATATTCAGGCTTTTCCACAGGCCTCTAGCTTGGGCTTTTCTTCTTGGGCCTTTTAATTGGCTTCCGTTGGGTCTTTATCTTGGATTTCTCAATTGGACTTCCCTTTGATTTTGGGCTGCATTTTAGTGTGTCAACAATTACCCCCCAATATGGCAGAATTAATACTAATCATTAATTTTGCCATATTCATTCTGTATCTTTCCCGCGATATTTGAACTTCCCCAGAATTTCAATCGTCGCTTGCGTTTTTAGTGCCTGAAAGGTTGCGACGTTATAAACCCTTAAAACCCCAAAAGTACGCGGCATTCTTTTTCATTTACATCTCTGCGGCATTACGTCTTTCTCTCGCCATTTCACCGTCTCCCTTGCGGCAACCTTCGATTTAAACCATACAATCTTCGAGAGCAACGCACTTTCGGTGTCATAATGACTACTTCTCAAACTCCTTCGGACAATGTTTTCAGTTTTGAGGATTTCCAGACCCTTCTCGCAAGACCATATGTGAACCCGTCTTTTCTTTCACAATCCAATGCTGACCGCAACGAGTTTTATCTGGGTCCGTCGTTTAATGATGCTGAAGCCGTCGAACGGGCTGCGGTCGGTCATTTATTCCCGTGCTCTGAAGATCTCCCTTTCTCGCAATCTTTGCCATTGAGGCCGATCCATGATAGAGGTATTCGCACTTGGCCTAAAACTGATGCATCTTTCCGTAGGTGGCATGCACGTATGGTGGCTCATGGTCCCACCAAATTAATTTTTGAACGTGCTAAAATCTTGGACCTATTGGAGATTACCCTTTTCCCCCCAACGTATGACCCTGTGCTTTTTCCAATCGCACTAAGTTTTTGGTCCCCTGAGTTCAATACCTTTGTTTTTCCTCTTGGTCCCATGACCATTACTTTGAGGGACGTTGGGGCTTTGCTGAATCTTCCGCCTTTGGGCGATACTATTTTTCCTGGTATGCTAATTTCTGGTGCTGCCCCAAAATTTGATAAAAAACTTACTGAGTCTTATTCGAGCATGCAGGGCAGTTATGTCACTGCTGTATCTGAACCTGGCCATTCTGAGCGAGTCGCTTTTCTCCAAGTCTGGCTTTGTAAATATGTTCTCTGTGTTCCCAGCTTGAAACCCTCCATGAGCTACCTGCCCCTATCTCATGAGTTGGCTCGGGGTAGACCTTTGAACTTATGTTCATTCCTCCTGGCTGCTCTTTATAGGGGCATGGCCATGCTCCAATTCCAACTGAAAAATAATGCATCTCCCACTGGCAGCGGGCCTTTATGGCTTGCTCAATTGTGGTTGAGATCTTATTTCCCTCAACTGGGTATTCCACCTTTTCCTCCCCGTGAGGTTACCTGCTATGGGCTTTTTATTCATCAACTGAGCCCTGTAAATATGTCTATGAGAGACGTTTTCACTTTCTTCCACACTTTGAATTCAACCCTTTCGTTCTTCCCTTTTTCTTCTGAGCAAATTCCTCCTTTTGTACGGCCTCCTTCTACTTTGGCCGAGGCGGATACATTTCTGCCTGTTTGGGTTCAATTTTTGGTAGGGAGAGAATTGTTCCATGACATTCTGATAGGAACCAATGCTAAGGCGGGGGTAGAGATATATGCGCCTCAATTTTGTGCTCGCCAGCTTGGTTTCGGCCAAATGTGGCCTATCCCTCCTTGCTACTCTAATAATTTAATGGATCGCTTCTACATCCTCAACAAAGCAGGAGCCCAAGCCATAGACGCCCGTAATAAACTTTTGGCAACCGGCTTTACTTTTGCTCCCTTCAATCCTACTGCCGTTACTCATCCTCTTTTTGACCAACTGTGGCCATCAGTGAAGCAAAGGTTGTTTTCAACTGATGCGAATCGCGCTTTCCACCTCCTGGATAGACAGGGTACTGTTCCCATTTCCACTGCGTCCCCTTCTCGTTCTACGCGCTCTGCTCTTTCATCCCCAACTTCGAAGCCTACCGTTTCTAAAGGTGCTCCCAGTCGCAAACGGCCGGCTGCGACCGTAATATCTCTGCAGGATGATGATGATGATGATGCTCCCCTCATCGTAAGGAGAAAGGTAACTGAACTTCACCTACTGCACAAGTTGTTTCTTTTCATGCGATAATGATTTGCTTTTTAAAAAATCTTTCCAGAAGGATTCAACTTCCCCTTCCAAGGCTATAGTTTTGGCAGATTCTTCTTCATCCCTTCTCGTCAAGGCTGCGTCGCCCAAGCATCAAGCTCCAACAACATCATCATCAGCCAATCCCCTTCCTCAGGGTGTCGACCCCCCAAGCGTGGACCTAGAAGGTAATGCTTACTTTTGACGTCTTGGCCTTTCTTTATCGCTGCTGTCTCATTGATTTACTGCGGTATGAAATGTGCAGAGATTCTTGTGTCTTCGTCCGGTGGGGAAGGTCCTTCTTGCCCAGCTAAAGGGCAATCTCCTCAAGTGATGGCAGAAATAAGGGGAGCGCCTGAATTTCCAACCACCGCCGATGAGGTCTTTTTACTACGCTCTGATCTCTGATTTTGCTTTGTTGTGTAGAAAACCTTCAATATTGGTAACTTCTTTTTGCAGGAATCTGATAGCATTCTTAACTCTATCCAAGACTTACTCACCTCTTGGGCGCGCATGAAAACATCTTCTGCATCATCTTCCATTCCTGCGAACGAGAACATGACACTTCTCAAACAGGCATTGTTTGAGTATGTTTCCTTCATGGACATGGAGATCGGCCGTGCCAGCGCTGCTCAGCAAAAGGCCAAGCTAGATATGTTGAGTGCGAACCTACTGCAAGTACTTTCGCTCCCATCGCTCAGCATTTCTACTGATTTTAAAGTGAAGCTGAGGGTTCTTCACGCCGACATCGTTTCCTTGTTGGCCAAGAACGCAGAATTGAAGACCCGAAGTGCCCAATATCTCCGCGCTTCTTCTGAGAAAGAGTCCTTGCTCCAGGAAATTGACAGGAACCATGCTGATTTGACTGAGGTCTCTTCAGAACTTGTAGTGGAAGACTCTTTGATGTTGAGCCTGGCTGCTGAAATGAAAGAGCTGCAAGCGAAAATGAACGATTGCAGGGCGAGAATGGCTGCTAAGAGGCGTACTGCATCCCAAGGAATTGCAAAAACCAAATCTCTATTGGAGCAGTATCAGAAGTTGGAGGTTGATGATGACTTAGTGAAGGAGTTAGGTATCCTTTCCTCTAGGCAGGGCGAAGAGTGGGATAGACTTAGGCAACAGATGCGCTCAGCTTGGGGCGAATTGTAATTGAACATTTACTGTTCTAATTTTTGTAACTTTTCGCGCTGACTGCCTTGATTTTATGTAATCTGATGTCATTCATCGTCGTTAATGAATAGTTATTTTGAAGTGGCGTTTATCCTTGATCGCCGATTTTCCTCGTACTCAGTCTTTGTGCCAACATTCATGCATATTCTCTTGGCATTTGAATTTTCTTCCCTAAATCTTTGGGCCATATTGGTTTCACTCACTGGTCATAAATATGACCTTCCACATTCTGGCTTTTGATCTTCCAGCCCCTATAAATATGCCTGTTTATACTCATCATTTTCATCCTCATGCCTTCTCAAATTCAATTTCTTACCATCAAAGCTTCCTGCCACTGCATGGCACTCCGATCGTTTACCAACAATTTCTTCTTCTACAGGGATGGGTTTCTCGACTCATCTCCTTTGTTTTGACATCACTTTTGGTATGGGAGGTATAGGAAATGTCAAACCGAGGCAAGATTTTTGCCATCGGTTTGCTTGTTGAGAGTGCTTCTCTTCGCCTACTATTGCAGCAATGCTTTTAGGAAGGCTGTAGGGAACATTTCACTCTCTTATTTGGCCATGGATTGAAGGGCTGCTTCTCCTCGTCTACCACTGCAGCAATGCATTTGGGATGGTCGTGGGGGCAGTTCACCCTCTTACTCGGCCATGGACTGAAGGGCTGGCCGTACTGGTTTCACTCTTTCTGTTCCCGCCAGACAGAAGATAATTTGTAGCGTGTCTAGCCTTGTATCTTGGACTGTGTCTTTTAATTCTTGTAAAGAATGGTTTGTAAGGAGCACTTGGTTAATAAAGGACTTTATTTTTTGAATATGACTTGTTTCCCCGATTCTATTTAGAACGTGATCGTCCAATTTATTTACTGCCATCGTTTGGCAAAATTTCATTGCAATTGCAATTTTATCACTCATGTATTTATCTGTTCACTTTCCCAAAGGGATGGAACGTATCTTTTTAAGTACTTACCATTAATAAATCTTATATGCCTAGTACCATCTAAATCCTCCAAGTGGTAAGCTCCATTAGGCAATACACTCTTTACTCTATATGGCCCTTCCCAATTTGGCGACCATTTGCCATACTTTGGGTCTTTACTATCTAAAGGAAGTATTGCCCTCCAAACCAATTCGTCCGCATTAAAGAACTTGGCTATAACTTTCTTGTTGTAAAATCTAGCCACTCTTTGTTTCTGAACTTGCAACCTGTCTAGCACGTCTAACTTCAATTCGTCTAATTCTAACAAATTTTGAATCAACGATTCCTTGTACTCATTCTCGTTCAATTCGTGCTGCCGACGCACCCTTATGGATTGCACGTTGATTTCCACGGGCAATACAGCCTCCTGCCCATAAGTGAGTTGGAAAGGCGTGATGTTGGTGCTTGAACGGGGCGATGTTCTGTAAGCCCATAAAGCCTTGTTCAAGCATTCGTGCCAATTTCTGGCATTTTCATCTATCATCTTCCTTATGATAGATTTCAGAGTCTTGTTAGATGATTCTGCCTGACCGTTTGACTGAGCGTAGTACGGTGTGGAGTTTACCAATTTAATTCCAAATTCGCTCAAGAATTCTTTCACCTGATCCCCATTTAGGGAAGTCCCATGATCTGTCATTAAAGTTTGCGGGATCCCAAATCTGTAGATGATATGGTCCCGGATAAACTCTATGATGCTTTTCTGGGTGATTTCTTTTAGAGGCACTGCCTCGACCCACTTGGTGAAAAAATCCGTGGCGACTATAATAAAGGTGTGTTGTTTGGATGATGGAGGGTAAATCTTTCCTATCAAATCTATCGCCCAACCTTTGAACGGCCAAGGTTTGATAATGGGTGTCATGTTGCTTGCTGGTGCCCTCTGTATTGGACCGTGTTTTTGGCACGCTAAACAACTTTTTGCATATTGAACACACGATTCACCCATCTTTGGCCAAAAATATCCACTTCTAATAATTAGCCATCTCATCTTTTGGCCAGCCTGATGGGCTCCACATATCCCTTCATGCACTTCGGCCATAATTGTCTTAGCCTCTTGCAAGTTCACGCATTTTAATAACACACCATCAGAACGTTTTTTGAATAATTCTTCGTCTATTAATGCATAGTTTAATAAACGCAATTTCGTTCTTCTATCAATTCGCCCATCAAGCTCTTTGAAGGATTCTTTAATCTCATCTATCCAATCCAGTGCGACCCCATCTTCTATGCATTGAATTTCCATTTTCCTTGCCCTCCGCTGAACAACGGGCAACATAGTTCCGTATTCATAGGCAGATTCCCAACTTATCGCCTTTGAATAGCCAGAAGCCAACTGGGCCAACTCGTTGGCCATGTCATTGTATATTCTATTAACACATTGAAGCTCTACTTGGTCGAATTCTTCCAACAACTCTTGGGCGATTTCGTATAAACTTATGATAGAATCACTTTGGCATTTGAAATCGCCGGTCAATTGATGAATCACCAATTGAGAATCGCCCCTGACGATTACATTCTTTACTTTCATATCTACCATCAATTCCAAGCCTACAATTAGGGCTTCGTACTCGGCTTGATTATTAGTACAGATCCTGTCCAAGGTGAATGCGAACTTATAGCAAACCCCTAAAGGATTTATCAAAGCCACTCCTACTCCTGCTCCTTTAGAAGTTTTCGATCCATCAAAATATAAAACCCATGGTTTTAATTCAAATGAATCAACCTCAAGTTCTAGTTCGTTAGGCATGTCAAGGCACGGATGATCGGCCAGAAAATTAGCCAAGGCCTGATTTTTAACTGCCTTTTGGGGCACATACTTTATTTCGAATTCCGACAGTGCTAAAGTCCAAAGACCCACTCGTTGGTGTAAAATAGGGCGAGAAAACATGTATTTGAATAAATTAACTTTGGAAATTAGATAGACTGTCACAGGCCGTAAATAGGCCCTTAGTTTTGTACATGTGAAGTATAATGCGAGACACAACTTCTCGATAGCAGAATAATTACATTCACATTTGGTTAACCGTCTACTTAAATAATAAATCGCCCTTTCTTCGCCAACTTGGTCTTCTTGTGCGACCATCCCCGCTATCGATTCTCGTTCAGCCGACACGTACAATTTCATCGGCCGCCCTTGGATTGGTGACACCAACACTGGTGGGCTTGTTAAGTATGTCTTCAGGCTTTCGAAAGCCTTTTGATGTTCTTCTTTCCAGACGAATTCGTCTTGATTTTTCAGCTTTAGGAGAGGCGAAAACGCTTTCGTTCGCCCTGCACAATTAGATATAAAGCGTCTTAGAAAATTGATTTGGCCTAAAAACCTTTGCAGCTCCTTTTTATTACTAGGAGCCTTAGCCTCTAAAATGGCCTTCGCTTTATTCTTATCAAGTTCAATCCCTCTTTTATGTACCAGGAATCCAAGGAAATTTCCTGCATTCACGCCAAACGCGCATTTCAAAGGGTTCAATCTTAGTTTATGCTGCCTCATTCGTTCGAATGAACATCGCAGTTGTTCAAAATGGTCTTCTTCTTTAACAGATTTGACCACTACATCATCTACATAAACTTCCACAAATTTGCCTATCATATCATGAAAAATGAGATTCATTGCTCTTTGATAAGTTGCCCCTGCATTTTTTAGTCCAAATGGCATTACTACCCACTCAAAGCACCCTAAAGACCCAGGGCATCTAAAGGCAGTTTTGTGTACATCTTCGTCAGCTATGTAGATTTGATTATATCCCGAATATCCATCCATAAAAGAGTACATCACATGTCCTGCAGTCGAGTCTACTAGAGAATCTACTGTAGGCATTGGATATTCGTCCTTGGGAGTAGCCAAGTTCAAATTCCTGAAATCTATGCATACCCTCAACTTGCCATTCTTTTTTAATACTGGCACTATATTAGATAACCACTCCACATATCTGGTCGTTCTAATAAAACCTGCTTTTAGTAATCGCTCTATTTCTTTTTTGATTTCTGGCAATACATTGGGGGCGAAACGCCTAGGAGGTTGCTTATGAGGCTTAAAATTTGGTTTAGTCGGCAGCCTATGTTCTACTAAGTTCCTATCCAAACCAGGCATGTGTTCATACTCCCAAGCAAAACAGTCTTTATATTCTTTCAATAAAGCGATTAATCTGTTACTAACCTCGTGAGGCAGCATTTGGCTAACGAACGTTGGGCGATCCTCTCCTTCCTCACCAATGTTAACCTTGACCAAGGGGTCTTGAGCTTGTGCATATCCTGACTTAGGGATCTTCGTCGCTTCATCATCCACGTCGCTCAGAGAGTTTTGCTCTTCCAGGCAATCCACTTTATGAACTTCCCAATCCAAGCTCTGCTCCATTTCGGACACCATCAATTTGTCCTTCAGCATCTTTAACGCCGCTTCTTCTTTCTTCATACATTCACATTCTTTATTGAAAGCCATCAACTTGGCTCGGAAGGCCTGAACTTCGGCCTCTTGTTTTTGTTGTCGAAAACTCATTTAAGGTTGTTTGGCTTCTTGCCAATTACTGGCTCTTTCAAGGCCACTATGTTTGGCCTCATTTGATTAAACATTTCAGTGAGTGAATCTATTGAGAAAGGCTCTTCGCTTCGGGCAGTAATTTGAGTTTCTTCCCCATCTTGAACCACTCTGACAGGCCCATAATTCCCTTCATACATGAACCTCTCCACTGAATTCGCTTCCGCCACAAAGGGCCTATGATCTGCCTTGCACCACCTCTGCTTCCCCTTTGTCGTTCCAGAAGACTAAGCATTGATGGAGTGATGAGGGAATACATCGACTGCCATGGATCCAGTCTCTTCCTAATAGCACGTTGTAGCTGGTAGGACCGTCTATCACGAAGAAAACAGTAGTCCTAGTGGTTGTCCCTACAGTTATGTCAAGTGGCATAACTCCTTTTGCTGAAGTTGCCCCACCATTAAAACTTGTAAGAATGACTTCTGTTGGGATCATGTCGCTTTCTGTCTTAGCAAATTTCCTCATCATCCTAGCTGGAATGGTGTTTATAGCCGCTCCATTGTCAATAAGTACTTTTACTACTGGTACACCATTAACCAAGGCTTTGACATACAGTGGCCTTAAGTGTTTGGTTAACCTCATCGCTGGTTTGTTGAAGATGACTTTTTCAGCAGCGTCTATTTCCACTTCCTGCCTATTTTCTGGCGGGCTATCTCTTGGTGATAGATCAACGTGCAGCACATCGGACTGAGCCTTCTTTCCTCGGGTCCCTTCCTTCTCTTTTTCCAATACTTCTTCCTCAGTTACCCAATTTGTAGGAGGAGGCATTATTCTAGGGGGTGATCCATATTTTTCAGAGCGAGGTACCCTCTTTTTCCTTTTTGGCGTCCCATACAACACATAGAAATCAAACGGTCGACCAGATGGTTCTCCCAACAGATCCACCTCGCGGACTCCTTCCTGGTGCAGTTGTTTCAACAGGGTGTTGCGCGACACTCCCCTTTTCCGTCTCTCTGCTTCTAAATCAATTTCTTCTTCAACATCTGTCATACCATCGTCCTCTCCATCATCACACATTTCTCTGGATGTTTGGCCTTCATCGCAGACTAGCACACAAGTTTCTTCCTCATTATCCTCTTTTTCTTTGCTTTTGAATTCGTCGGCCAACAGGTAGTTGTTAGCCAAGGACATGAGGTAATGTGCCAAACTGGATGGTTAGAGGTTGGTCAGGATCATCTTCATCTTTCCTGTCTCGCTCAAACTTCGATCTTCCAGACGAGCTTTCCGGCAATTCTCCCATTGATTCGCCAGTGCCTGTTTCTTCACTATCTTCAAAAGCATTTCCGTTGGCTATTTTGAGCGTTTTGGGCGCTCTAGGGCATGATCCTCCTTGCTGTTGCCTTATCATCCGCCCGTAATTACGTTGGTAACGCCTTTGTTGGGTTCTTGTCATTTCATTGAATGGCACTATCCTTCCTGCATTGTTTTGGAACGAATGCCATACATTGGGCTGGCGAGGCTGCGGCCTAAATGTTCTTCTTTGGCTGGCCGTCCCAAACCCCCTTTCTCTAGGTAGTTCTCCGTACAACGGCACCCTTCGCCCCCTGACAGGCTGAGCGACTGGCATGAAATCAGGGCGATGGTGGAATGGCCGCGTCATTGATGACCCTGTATTTGCTTTCAACTCGTGCTTACACCTGTCGCACAGAACATCTTCGCCCTGTTTGGGCTCCTTCCCTTTGATGCGTTCAAAAACGCTGGGAGGTGGTTTGGATTCTTCTTCTTCGTCATCAATCACCAGTTTAAACCTTGGCAATTTATTTTTCAAACCAGTCGTTATCATATTCATTGCCAGTGGCCGTGGGAACGGATCTTCATCCACCGCCATCTTTTTCTTCTCTTCGAACGTAATTCGTCCTGATTCAATAGCGTCCTGCAATACATGGCGAAAAACCATACAATAATTAGTCGCATGTGACCATGCATTATGCCATTTACAGTATTTTTTACCCTTAATTTGTTCAGGGTCTGGCAATTTGTGTTTGTCGCTCAACCTTATCTGCTTATCCTTATATAACTTGTCGAATATGAGGTCAGCTTTGGTTACGTCGAACGAGAACGTTCGCGTTTTTCTGCTTTCACCCTTTGCAAGTTCATCTTTGCCCACTATTTTTGGCTTAACTAGCATGGGACAAGTATATGCTTCTCCCTTTACTAACTCAGCCAAGCATATTTCTGTCTGGTCATGATAACCATCATCAATAGTATGAACATTGAAATTCGGGTCTTTATAATAAGTCCCTTTACTGGAATTTTTCATTTGTTCTTCCTCTCTTACTAGTCGCTCATACCTAATGACGTTTGCGCTAAGTTGAAATAAATCTGGGAATTCTCTATCCTGGAATTTTTTCTTTAAATCAAAGCTTAAACAACTTTGTGCGATTTTGACAAATTCCTTTTCTGGCAGCGGCACAAAGCATTTACTTCTGGCCGTTTTGAACCTTTGTAGGAAATTTTCTGCCCATTCGTTAGGCAATTGACGTAAATTCGCCAAATCGGCCAGTGTGACTTCAGACTCAGTTTTGTAAAATTGAGCATGGAATAACTGCTCCATTTGCTGCCAAGTTTGGACGGAGTTTGCTGGCAAATTAATGAACCAAGAAAAAGCTACTCCTGTTAAAGAACTTGGGAACAACCTCAACTTATGGTAATCATTCACTTCACCACTTTGCAACGTGAATCGCCCTACATGTTCTAGTGTAGACACTTCTCCTAGGCCAGTAAATAGTGAGAATTCCGGTACTTTGTACCCTCTAGGCCATGGATATGCCTGATCTATCCAATCAGGGTATGGCTTGGTATAAATTGGCCTAATCACCGGGCGTACCCCAACTGCTATCTGATCTTGCACTATTTCCATAATTTGGTTTCTTAGCACGGCGTTAGGGTCATATGGGTTTCCAATTGGTTGGTTTACTGGCTGATTCGTGGGAGGCCTGGTAGTTTGCCCTTGATTGGCGATAAAAGTGCCATTATTCGGGCTATTATGGCTGTTAAATTGAGTGCTTAGACCTTCATTCATACGTAAACCATTCTGTCCGTTGTTCAGGACATTATCTCTCACGTTTGTATTACCCCCCAGGTTGGACGTAGTGTTATTATTACTCAAATTCAAGGTTCCGTTTCCCCCTGGGTTTGACGCAGAAGGGCCAAAAGGTGGCTCCAGATTTGGGCCGGAATTTACACCAAGAGAATTGTATGGCGAAGTATGTCCCACGATAGTCCTAGACTGGAAGTGATTATCTATAGGCATAACAGGTTGACACATTTGGCTTACCAACTTATTCATGATTTCATTCAACGTATTAAGTTGTTTAGCCATATTATCAAAATGCCTATTCTCGTTTTGGGTAAACTTTTCCATATTATGAATGCTACGTAAGTTTACCTGTTCAACGACATCCTGCGTGAGTTCTCCCAGCAATGCACGCATTGTGCGAGGGCTCAATTCTGTCATTGGTTCGTAGCGGCTGTGACTGCTTTGACTTTGTCCATCTGTCTGTGGGGAATGTTGTTGCTCCTCGTATCGCTCAACCACAGACTGGACTACTCCTTGACTTGCTGGTTCCTTATCGGAATTTTTATGAGGCATGATATCTTTTCTCTTTTTGTATCTTCACTTACAAAACACCAACTGTCCCACTGGGCGTGCCAAATTGTTTTCGCGCGTTTTTGCAACCCGCCAACAATTACGAGAAAGAGGGGTCAGACGATTGTGTAAGGAACAGACCTCTTGAGACAAAGTCCCAAAAAGGGGTGCGTTTACTAGTGAAGAATTACAACTGGAAAGTAGACAAAACGCCTCCAAGGGGCGCAAGCACACGAGTACTGAAAAAGGATTAAATTTAAACTAAGGAATAAAAGTTACATGATCTCTTGTAGAGAGTTTTTGATTCGGTCCTTTCTTCTATGACGTTACTTCCTTTTATACTTCTTGAGCATCCTTTGGTTATCGAAACTGCTCAGACTTGTTCCATATCCTTCGCAACCGTCCACTCTTTTAGTGAGGAACCGCTTGTTTGGGGAGTAGTTGCTTAGTAACCGTTGCCACTACCCTTGCTGCTTCCTGGATCGTGGGATCGTGCCGGGTTCACTTGCCAACCGCTTCCAGACTATATCCTTTAGACTTGTCTGATTCTGGGCGACTTGGGGTTCTGGGCGACAATGAGGCTGTCGTCCTGGGCGATTGTGCAGTACTACCCTCGTTCGGCCTCTGGGCGTCCCACAATCTTGGGCGATGGTATTCCTTTGCTCTTGGGCTTCCAATATTCAGGCTTTTCCACAGGCCTCTAGCTTGGGCTTTTCTTCTTGGGCCTTTTAATTGGCTTCCGTTGGGTCTTTATCTTGGATTTCTCAATTGGACTTCCCTTTGATTTTGGGCTGCATTTTAGTGTGTCAACACTCAGCCAATCCCATTCTTGAATTTGCAATATCAAATTCCATCCACATATTTTCCTGGTGATAATGCCCATAAATATCCCAAGACAGTTCTGAAATCAAAACATTCAGCTCCAAAAAACAACAAATCTCTCTCTCTCTCTCTCTCCCCTAAAGGCTAAAACAAAC
The DNA here is from genome assembly GCA_019097785.1 of Fraxinus excelsior. Classification (NCBI taxonomy): domain Eukaryota; kingdom Viridiplantae; phylum Streptophyta; class Magnoliopsida; order Lamiales; family Oleaceae; genus Fraxinus; species Fraxinus excelsior. Next base: position 160,919 of record JAGHKM010000024.1, read on the forward strand.
ACAAATTACAGCAGCAAGAATTACATTTGCATATCCACTTTCCTTTCATGGCCTACATACAAAATATCTCGATTTTTCTGTTCCTTCTTGCTGGTTTTTTTTCTGCCTTCAACTTTCACTAACCGAGGCAAGGCAACTTAAACCGTTCAATAAACAAGAAAAACACGACTTCCCAGCTACTCTTCCTGCCAATGCTTCCCCTCAAATTGTAGGACGAAAGCGCATTCCCTGGCCAACGAATCAAAAACAAGAAATCGTCAGTTCGGATGCAAGGGGTGTAAATGATTTTCGACCAACAGCACCAGGAAATAGTCCTGGAATTGGTCACTCTTTTCCATCCCAAAAGGACAACGTTTCAGCAAAGACTGATGATTTTCGACCCACAGGATCCGGTCACAGTCCCGGTATTGGTCATTCTTTTGCAAACAAGACCAAAGGACCAAATGCATAAACATTCACATGTATAAGAAGATTTATCATCGGTAGCTTGTAATTATAATGGATTTTCAATTAGTAGCGGTTGCTGGTGCATTATTAAGGCCCTCTTTAGTACGAATTAAAATCAAATTTTAATCTAAGTAAAAGTCAAACAATCAATATTAACCACATCTTTCATGAGTTCCACAATTTTCAACTATACATTTCAAAAATTTCTAAAAAAAAAAACCGGAAAAAAAAAAAAAAAAAAAAAATTAAAAATTCAATAGTTTTCATCATAAATATGTATTTTTAGTTTTTGTCATTTGTATGTATTTTTTCAATTTATCTATTATAATTTTATATTATATTATTATTACCAAATAATCCTAATTTATATCTAATAATCTCAAGACTAACATAATCTATCAAAAATCTTTTTCCTCTTTAGAATTCAAATTTCTACAGTTGCTTCTGAGTCTGCATTCTCAAATGGAGGTCAGATACTTGATTCCTTTAGGAGTTTATTAGGTGCAAGGATGGTTGAGGCTTGTATATGCGGAAAGAATTGGTTGCAAATTAAGAATGAACCTATAGTGTTGTGCCAATATTTAGATGAAGTGGAAGCATTTGATGATTCAATGAAAGTTGTGGCATGTGGTTTATATTTTCTATTACCATATTTTTAAAGATTCTCTTATCTATCTAGTATCCAATACTATGATGATATAACGAATGCATTTGTTTGACAATGGAGACTATGAATCATGTGTGACAACAATTGGTGTTTGAGTATATGTGAGAAACTGAATTCGTAACAAAATACAACGGTAAGCTTGTGTAATTGTTATGTTTAGATATTATAAACAATTGATTTATTATTATGGTTGGTTATTCTCTCTGTCTAATCAGTAGTTTTGTTTTTCAGATATGATGATCACGAGTCTTGTTGAACATCATTATATTTTTTTGGCTTTTATATTTAGTTTAGTAGACTTGTATTGTAACGTTATCGTAACGTCTTAGCCTAAAATGGCAAACAAAAAACTATATTTTAGTTTATTGTGATTTCACTTTGATTTAGTTCTTTGGATTTTTTTAAATTAGACAAACAACGGTAATAAATTAAAAATGATCGTAATTTAAAAACCCCCCCATTAGTCTCCCCCCCCCCCCCACCCACCACCCCCCCCCCCCCCCCCCAATAGTTCACCAACTTATTCGCCCCCCATCCAATCGGTATTGTCCCTTTTGGAACCCAGAACTTGACATTTCACTAGAAGTTATTATGTCCTTGTTGAAGCCCCCAATTTAGTTTAACCTGTACATTAAAATTATTTCCCCCCCCCACTCACCCACCCTCACCACCAAACCCCATTATTAATTGTCAAACCCCCCCCACCCAACCAAACCCACAAAATTCAAAGCACTTGATTAACTATAACCAACCCAAACCCCCCACCCCAACCAATAAAAAAATATACTTCTATGGATAATGAGTCATAAAAACTCTAACCTTAAGTGACGAAACCTGTCATATCATCTTGATCCTTCTATGGGTATTAATCAAATACACTTTTACATGTTTCCATACAATACAAATCATAAACAATTAAAATTGGAACGATAATAGTCGTTTATTTGCAACCTCTTAAACTAAGACTTAAAGTGATGCTAAAAGTACAAAAATTTTTCTCAAGACATACTTTGGTCCCCTACATAATTACACGTTGTTTTCACAAGCCGTGTTTGTTTCAATTGACGTGGTATGTTAGATCTGCATGTAATTTCAGCTGTTCTATTTTTGGTCCATCTTTTTGTTGTTCATTAATTTTGTAAGTGTAAGCATAACCATGAATTGGTTCAAGTTCAACTAGATAAGTTATGTTGTAACACATTCTAATGTTGTATTGATTCAACAATTTATAATGAAATTATCAATTTTTATGCAATTCCAAAATTTGTTCACAAAGTGTCATTTTCAATTTTGACGGTCAATTACCATATATATGTAAAAAATAAAAATAAAAAAAAAATCTACGACAACATTTGAAAAACGTTGCAAAAGGGGGTCTACCGCAACGTTTAAAAAATGTTGCAAAAGGGTAGACAAAAGGGGGTCTACCACAACGTTCAAAAAATGCTGCAAAAGGGGGTCTACCGCAACGTTCGAAAAACGTTGCAAAAAGGGGTCTACTGCAATGTTTAAAAAACGCTGCAAAATGATTTTTCGCAACGGTGAATAAACGCTGCAAAAAGTCTTTCCTCAACGGCAACACCGACCTTTGCAACATACGCTAAAACGCTGCAAAAGGTCTTTTTTAGTGTTTGGGTGTTGCTGATGTTATTCTAGATATTAAAATAGTAACACATTTTGAAGGAATTACTTTAACCCAATCACATTATGTAGAAAAAGTGCTTAAGAAGTTTAACCAATACAATTGTATTTATGCTAAAACACCTTATGATGCAAGCCGTCATTTGAGAAAACATTCAGGTCCTAGTGTTTCTGCTTTAGAATATGCTAGAGTGATCGGTAGTCTTATGTATCTCATGAACTGTACCAAACCTAATATAACATATGTTGTCGGTAGACTTAGCAAGTATACTAGTAATCCTAACATTAAACATTGGGATGCCCTTATTCGAGTCTTAAGATATTTGAGATACACTCTAAACTGGAGAATACATTATACTAAATTTCCTACTGTACTTGAGGGATATTGTGATGCTAATTGGATTTTCGATACCAATGAAAGTAAATCTACAAATGAATATGAATTTACATTTGCAAGTGATGTTGTTTCTTGGAAATCCACTAAGCAAACCTGCATTGCGAGATCTACTATGGAATTAGAGTTCATAGCATTGAATGAGGCAGGTAAAGAGGCTGAATGGTTAAAGAATTTTTCTTATAGATGTTCCTTTGTGGTCCAAACCACTTCCAGCTATCTATGTCCATTGTGAAAGTTAACAGCTATTTCAAGATGGGGTTATAGCTATTGACTATGTAAAGTTAAGTGATAATATTCGTGACCCATTGACCAAAGATTAGCTAGAGAGCTAGTTCAGAAAACATCGAGAGGATGGAGATAAAGCCTATTACAAACTAGATCACCTATAACAAAAACTCAACCTTGCGATTGGAGATCCCATGGACAAGATTCAATTGGATAACAAATTTATTGGAGTGGTGTGTGGGGGTACCACATTGAATTTATTCAAAACCCCTCCCTATGATGAGTAGTACCAACTATATTGATTAGAGGATGAGCAAATGCTCTTAATGCTTACTATACTGATATTCAGTAGGGTGTTTAGATAAAGTGCACCCTTAATAGAAGCACCTATTTGAGTGTGAAAATGACGCCGTTTCCCACCTATTTGAGTGTGAAAATGACGCTGCTTCCTATGAGAATTGAGACTAATTTTCTAGACCACTCAAAGAAATCGGGGAAAGTTGACGGCTAAAATGAACACAACCGCGAGAACTCAATGATTGTTTTAGAAGTCATGTGTGTGTTCTATTGTCTCAGTTTGCAACCATAATTGTGGAGTTCAAGACAGTTCACTCTACAGTTAGCAAACTTGATAGAATATACAAAGCCAATGTTCAAGTCGATAGACACCTAAGCCTGGGTGATTTCTATCGTACTCCAAAATAGTATTTATATTTATCTTATTTCGTTCATGTAGGGGATTGTTATATCTTTCTATATATAAAAAGTGTCTATTTAACGGAATTTGTTGGTTTAACGGAAAAACTAACGGATTTTCTTGATTTAACGGAAAAACTAACGGAATTTTTTTAATTTAAAAATCTTTTAACTCCATAATTGGGCTTCAAAATTTACAATTCTAAGACTCATGTATAAGTTTTAGATGTCATGCTCATTTTATTAGATACTCTTCTCTCCAAAGGTTTCATAAACTTTCAATGTGGGATTGTGCATTTTATATATGCTCTTCACTTCAATAGTTTTATAAACTTCCAATGTGGGATAGTGACAAAAAAAAAAAAAAATGTTAAAATGTTTATCAAAATCATTTTCAAATGTATGTCAAATTGACTAATTTGATTTTGAATTACAACTAATTAAATTGTAATATTCACTTTCATTCTTTCATTTATTTAATTTTCAAATTTAATTTAAATTGCATTTGATTATTAATATATTAATGTTAGACATTATTTTCTATAAGTTTGTAATATTTTAATTTAACAAAGTAAACTATTTTAACATATTTATTTTTAATTTTTAGTGTTGGGACTAATTGTAGGATATATAATGAATCTAATTAGTAAAGATAGATTTATTTTAAATTATTTTTATGTATTTATTGCATTCGGTTCGACCCCAGTTGAATTCCCACAAACTTCACGTCGGAATCATCCTCGATTGTGAATCAAAATCCTTCATCTCCATTTTCAGATATCGGAATTATCAAATCCGCAAACTTTTCGTATAAATCCTATGATTAATGCTCATGTTTAGTTCCTTAATTAATAAAAAAAACTAAAATTCTCCTAACACTATTTAGCAATATTATAGTATTATATTAAATGTTTAGTAAGTATTATTTTTAAATATTGGATGATTTTATGATATAGTAAAAAATCTATTTTTTTTTATAACATAGAAAAAAATTATTTTTTAAAATAAAAATATATTTAATGTCTTAAAAATAATTAAAATAATATTAAAAATACGAAACGTATTATGACACTTATTCTTCGTATTGACACGCCTAAATTTGTGATTCTTGATTCTCAATATCGACATCTCGCAACGCATTACGCCTTTTAGAACATTATTAATAAATGAATGAAAAATGCAAAAAACTTTGTACTACTACATTTTAGTCACTAGGAAAAAATGAAACTAAAAAAACAAAATAGATGTGGATATTATCAATTTAAAAATGCTAATAGTTTATTTGGTAAAGTACATTGAACTCAATGAAGAAAAAATATTTATTTATTTAGTTTTGTATTATAATGTTATCTATTATTTTATTATGTATAAAAAGTTCATGATTAAATACAAAATTTAATATAATATAATAGTACGAAACACAAACTTATACATTTTAATTTAGAATTTAATACTATTCAAATTAAAATTAATATATCACAATGTGTAATTATTTATCAATTACATAAACATTATATCATTCATTATTTAATGAACCAAAAAAATTGTATATAACTAAGCAAACATGCATTGCACGTTGCTTAAACCTAGTATTTATACAATAAATATAATATGTGAAAGAAATAATTAATTCAGATGAAGTGCCCAATTGGTAAAAAGTGTGAAATTTGTGTGGGAGGTCGGGAGTTTGAGTCACACCTCACGCATTATATTAAATTATGACCGTTTTTAACTATCTAGTATTAACAACCCATTACCACTAGCCCTAAAAATTGTAAATAATACTGGATTATGGTGGAGACAGTTACATCATTTATAGCTATATAAACAAACATCTGGGCATTAAAAAACCATTATAGATGCAAATTGTATCTTCCTATTCAAAAAAAAATATTATACTCAATTTTACATATTTTTTGGAGTACATTTGAGAGTTCTGAAAACTATTTGTGATTGTTGCACAATTGGTTTATTTGATCGTTGTATCCTGGAGATGACTGTCCACGGAGATTGCAGCGGTTTTCGATGGACAATTTTGCTTTAGGACATCATGTTGTCACGAGACTCGATCAGTCCATAAGTTTTATTTCTGCACTTTACTGTATTGCAACTAGGAATCTATTTCTAATAGGCACTTGTATAGCACTCTCAATTTTATTCACACCCACTAAGATGGGCAGACCTATGGGTTAAGAAATTGAGCTATAGCTTACCTTGAAGTTACTACGTTTAAAATTCTCAGTCATGGGTGAAAACACAAGAATGGTTGGACAAAGTTCGACACCGGAGGAAGCTTAATTACCAAACTAATGGAGCTACAACTCGTTTTTTGAAATATCTCAGAATTTAAGAGTTTAGTTTTGAAAATGAAAAATAATTTGAGAATCATTTTGCAATAAGGAAAAGAAAATTACATTAAGATTTCAAGGGTCTGTCCTATAGATTCATGGCATTGCTTGAGAATAATTGTGTTTTGGCACCAAGTTGAAGTGAATTCAGGGTGAGAAATACATGCATAACAAATTATGAAAGTTTAGAGAGAAAATTGTTGAAGCGAAACTAATACTGTATGAAATCGTTGTGTATTCTAGTTTTGAAGAGAAAAATTATGAAAGTTCAGGAAAAAAAAATAATTGTATGAAATCATTGTGTATTCTAGTTTTGGGTAGGAAAAAGTTATGCGAGTGAGGAAAATACTGTATTGTGAGGTTTTCTCAATTAATAAAGTATTTTTTTTCACGTGATTGTGGATGGTTTGTCGAACTAAGTTCAATTATATATCTCTCTCTCGACTCGTTTTCTTACTTTTATTACTGCTGTGCGTTGGGTAGAATTTTTTCCCAACAATTTAGATGGTGCCGGTGGGTTTAGTGTAGAATTAATTTAAGCCTTTCCTTTTATCCCATACGTTGTCATCAATTGTTAATTCTTTTCCCATACATTTTTGAATCTTTATATAAAATATTTTAGTTCTATATTTTTCTGTAAGAAAACAAGCTGTCGCGTAGATCCTGCTTTAATATGTCACGACTCATGAGATGAGCTGTCTGCTGTGGTGTGAATATTTTCAAAATATTAGATTGAGCTTATATTAACGTTATAGTCTTTATGGGGCCAGGAAGTTATAAAAATCGACGGCTAGACAAACTTCTACGCTATAGGAACTTTAGTTACCAAACTAATGGAGTGGAACTGTGGAAGACTTGGTGATTCTATAAATACCTCAAAACTTAGGAAATATGTTTAGAGTAAAATGTAACCAACTTATGTACTCAATTTCGGTAAATAAAAAAAAAAAAAATTGTGTTTTGACAAGGAAAATGAGTTTTAGTTTGCAATAAAAAGGAAAAACTGCAATAAGGTAAAAGAATTCTTTTTTTTTTCTTTTTTTTTTTTAATTAAGGAAAGGGACTAAGACGATATTTTCTAGAAGAATTGTATTGAAAAAATAAATCCTTTTGCAATTAGGTGAAGGACTCCTGCAATAAGGAAATAAATTGGACAATACTACATGTACACTTTCTTTTTTTTTTTTACAAATTTTTTTACCTACACTCACAATAGGGTGTGGGGACCACACATTTGAGTGTTTTTTATTCACGCAGCCCTGCACACATATGAAAGGGTGTAACATTTTCAATACACCATTTTCGGTAACCATAAGATTTCAAGGGTATTTCCTATAGATTCATGGCACTGATTGATGATAATTTTGTTTTAGCACCGAGGTGACGTGAATTTGGCTGAGAATTACCTGCATCCATAATTATGAGAGTTTGGCAAGTGAAACAGAAACTAGGAAAACTAATTATATTGTTGTAAATGGTAAGTTTATTAGTGAATCACAATTGTATCCTTCCGACCCTAAAAATTATTACCATTCGATCTCTAATCCTTCCTATAAATATTAGCTTTTGGTATCTAAATAAAATGCGTACAAATCTATTCACTTTTATTGTATCTTATCTTATCTTTTCATTTCTTTTTTCTCTTTTCATAACACGTTATCAACACTATTATCTCAAAATCAAGGTGAATTAGCTAGAAATAATAATTTTTGTAAGCATAATCATTCGTCGCGTGTACCGAAATCAATTTGGTGCCACGTAAATATTTTTTATATACATATGCATTAATTCCCATATTTTTATATACTTGTGATTTTTTAAATTTTTTTTACATACACATCAATTATGCCACGATCAGTCCTTTAATTCATGCCGTTTGATATGTTGAATTCATGCCTTTAACTTCTGTATATGTGAAATTCATTTTGAAGTTATTTATCTAAAGTTATTCATGCATTTTAACTTCTATATATATGAATTCACATGTTTGGTATCTTTTTCATGTTGGTAAAAGATTTAGTCAATTATGTTAAATTCTATTTACAAAGATTTTTTTCCTAATGCATTTTTGGTAGTTAATATTTAACTTGGTTAAATAACTTTAGATATTCTATTATAAATTTAAATTGATAATCTATGATGTAGTTACTCTTAAAGTAGAGCGACATTATAATTAATGTTTCAAAAGAATATTATTGCTCCTAAAAAGTTTTTATCTTAATTTTCAATATTCCAGAAGAATATTGACATGTTCATCCTGAAGAAGCACAACTCTGTAAATATTATATTCTTATAAAAAATATACTTATGAAGATTTAATGTTTTTTAACTAATAATTTGTTGTTGCATTTGAAGTAGCACACTATTATTTATGTTTTAGTTATATTTTACTTCCTACCGAAGAGCATAATTAAAAATTACGTTTTTACTCCTAAAGAGTAAATTCTTATACAATTTATTATCTTAAATGATAATATGTTATTATTTTTGAAGAGCATGACGTTACAATTTTTAATATTCTAGAAGAATATTGAAATAATATTTTTGAAGAAACAATAATAAATACAGCGTGCTTTCGAAGTAGAACATGTTTTGAAAAATGTATCTTTTTGAATTCAAATTTATCCCTGAAAGAAAACATATAACTAATGTCACGAGAACAGTAATTAGTTTGATTACTTGAATGATATATGGTTATATAGTGTTTAATCATATTTTTCAAAATTGAATAATTGAATTATTTCTAATTGAACTAGAAGTTTAATTTGACTTTATTGTTTAGCATGAGTAGTTAAACAATAACTAGATCAATAATGATGCGAAATTAAAAACTTAAATGGATATTCAATGAAGAACAAGAAGATTCTTCAATCCGACAAAATCATATATGATGTTTGTTCTTTTCATGAAAATTTTTCACTAACCATCACTAGTTAAAATAAGGACTAAATATCCTGTATTTCTGAAAATTAATCAAGGTGATAAATGGGGCATCTTTATCCTTCAAGTTGATTATCTAGATATTATTTGTATCAAATAAATTTGATACAAATACTAAATGATCACATAGTATTCGCAACTTCAAATTTGCGAAATTACTTCTCAAATTATGAGCATAATTTTCAGATTATACAATTAAGATGGTGTGTTTTGTTAATGTTAGTGGTCCTAAATCTCAACTTTTTAATAAGTGTTAATTGAAATGTCGATAAATGGTTTAAAATTAATGCTTGCGAAATGCCTCCAATTAATTTAATTGAGAACAAAATACTTGTCATTTATGTATAGAAAATGCTATTATGCATTATGTCAATATCGTAGTTCTCACAATTATAACTTGATTTATGGTCGAGCTTAATTTTTCATCAAATTATTTGATAATGCAATATATGTACAATTAATCAACCACATGGCACTGAGATGAAAAGTAAAAAATGTTGAAATGAAATCGATGGTTTAAACCCTTATATTATATATCTCAAGCCCTAACGGGTAAAACTTAATAATGCGATTTACTAATGGTCAATTCTGTCAACATTAGGGGGATGAATTAAGAAGTTGAGAATAATGTACAAACGTATCATTATTTAAGTTCTCGCAAAAGATCATTTGAACTAGAAAGTTGAAAGATAATTCATTTAGATACATTTACTGACCAAATGGATCAATAATTTCTCACACATCCTCTTCAAATGCTCCAACTCAAATTAATGTCCTAGAAAACAATTAGTTAATATGATATTTGATGCCACGCCTGAAGTGCGATCATATTAAATTCCAATATTAAAATTCTCAAACTAAAATGGAACGATTAGGAAAGATGATCTCTTTAAGAAGGGATATACTCTTGTTGAGTATTTAAACATAAAAAGTTTTAAAACCCTAGAAGAGGTTCAGATACCTGAAATAATGAAACTTGAGATATTTCGGTAAGTTATGTCATTACGAGAAAAAAAATAGAATCGAAAAGAAAATGTTATCAAGAACACTTTGCACACGATGTATTGCATCATATTATGAGTAAATTAAAATATATTCGTCATCAATCGAAGTAATGATTGGCCAAATAAAATGATGTGATCCTAGTAAAAGAATTTACTAGAGAAATCTAAATTTTTTAGACACGATCCTAGTAAAATTCAATTTACTAGAGAAACCTGAAATTACAGAATTGTTAAACACACACCTCAACAAAACGGGGTCGCGGAAAGAATGAATAGAATACTTATGAATAAAGTTAGGTGTATGCTGATAAGTTCTGGATTAGGTAAAGGTTTTTGGGCTGAGGCTGTGACTACAACTGCTTATTTGATAAATAGATCTCCATGTAGTTCTGTCGAGTTTAAGACTCCACAGGAACTTTGGACTGGGAAGCCCCCAAACCTTTCTCACATTCGGGTGTTTGGATGTGTGACATATGCACATCAGATTGAAGGAAGTTAGACCCCAGAGCCACTAAATGTGTTATGCTTGGTGATGAGTGTGTTTTGCACATGAATTTTGTACCATTGGAGCTTCATTTGTATGATTAATATGTTGATTATCGAACGAATTTAATGTGTTTGCTAGTGTTTTGGTTGAAGGAATGATGAAAGGATGAAAAAGAGTTTTTGAAGCAAAGTAAAGAAAGAAATGGAGCAGAAAATTGGCGCTCGAGAGCCCGAAAATAGCGCCCAAGCGCCGAAAATGAAAAAAAAAATTGACAGACATGTAGCGTTCAAGCGCTACGTGCAACAGGAGGGTAGCGCTCTGGTAAAGATCGCGGCGCTCAAGTGCTACATCCTAGCGCTCAAGCGCTGGGCCGTGAAGAAAAATAGATCATTAGATGAAATTGTTCTGCCCTAATACTTCTCGCATATTTGAATCTTAGATCTGTTTGTCTCCAATATTCTTTTATAAATTTTGATTCTTTCTAAGAATTTAGTTCTTCTAAAACATCCATATTCATTATAATATGAATTTAGAGTTTGTTTATTTTAATCAAATAGTAGTAGGAGAAATATATCCAGTACTAAAGTATAGTCTTCGTGGGAATGATAATCCGGACTCTTAGGTCCACTATATTACTTGTTAGACATCGTACACTTGCGATATAAAAAAACGCAACACTTGGATACCTTAAAGGGGTGAAAGGGTACAAGTTTTTGGTGTTAAGTGTTCAAGACATTAAGATCATTAATAGTATAAATGTGGTATTTAATGAGTCTAAAATGCTATGTTTGAAAAACAAGATTGATAATCATAAAGAGCAAACCAAAGAGAGTACTTCATAGTTTGAGGTGAAGTTAGCTAGACTTGGTCACGCTCAACCAGAAAATGTTGAATTTGATGTTGAACAATCTGATGAAAATATTGTTAACACAGATGGAGGTGAAGTAGAAGTACCTCAAGTTGAGGTTGAGACTGATATTGAGAACACAAATAACCCCACTAATGAGACTGATATTCAAGATTATCAATTGGTCAGAGATAGAGAAATGAGACAAGTTAAACCAAATCCCAGATATGAAATAAATAATTTGACTGACTTTGCTCTTATCTCTGGTGAATCCTTAGAACATTCAGAACTTTCATCATATGAAAAGGCTATGAATAGTTCTAATTCTAAAAAATGGAAAGAAGCCACGAAGGAGGAAATGAAATCCTTGCATGATAATAAGACATGGAAATTGGTAAAGAAACCACAAACTCAAAGAATTGTTCAATGCAAATGGATTTTCAAAATCAAGGAAGGGATTAATTCTAATGACCCTTTGAGATATAAGGCGAGACTTGTAGCTAAGGGTTTTACTCAAAGGGAATGTGTTGACTATAATGAGATCTTCTCTCCCGTTATCAAATATAAAACAATAAGATTGATTCTTGCACTAGTTGTTCAATTCAATTGGGAACTTGAACAATTAGATGTCAAGATCGCTTTTTTACATGGGGAGTTAGAAGATGACATTTATATGAGTCAACCCCAAGGCTTTGAAGAAAAGGGAAAGTTTGATTTTGTGTGCAAGTTACATAAATTCATGTATGGACTTAAACAAAGTCCTAGATAGTGGTACATAAGGTTTGTACTGAAGATTGGTTTTAGGAGAAGCAAGTATGATCACTGCTTGTATTATAACAATACTAAAACTGGAGTCTACTTTTATATATAGATGATATGTTGCTAGCGAGTCTGAGATATTAAGACTCAAGAATCTCCTAAAATTCGAGTTCGATATGAAAGACTTGGAGAATGCCAAGAAGATTTTGGGAATGGTGATTAATCGGAACAGAAAGGAAAATATATTGACCATATCTCAAGAAACATACTTAAATAAAGTCATTACAAAATTTGGCATGAAGGAAGCCAAGTTTGTTAATGTTCCTCTTGCTGCCCACATAAACATCTCTTCTGTCCAATGTCCCAAAACTGAAGCTGAATTTAAAGACATGAAAAACATTCCATATGCTAACGCCATAGGATCCGTCATGTTTTCTATGGTTACTACTAGGCCGGATTTGGCATACTCTATTAGTTTCCTTAGTAGGTTTATGTCTAATCCGGGGAAACCACATTGGGCGGGGTTAAAGTGGTTATTGAGATACATAGCTGGAACACTTAGAGTTGGTTTGGTGTTTAAGAAAGGATCGGATCCATTAACATTGATTCGCTGGAGGCAAAGACCAGAGAAAGTCTACTAGTGCGTATTTCTTTACTCTTGGTGATAATTGTATCACTTGGAAGTCACAACTTCAACCTATTGTCACACTATCCAGCATTGAGGCTGAGTATGTGGCAATAGTTGAATCTGTAAAAGAGTGTCTGGTTAAAAGAAATTTTAGGAGAGTTGAATTTTTTACATGAGACACCTACAATTTTCACTGATAGCCAAAGTACTTTACTTTTATGCAAAAATCATGTTTATCATGAAATGTCGAAGCATATTGAGGTGAAGTATCATTTTATACGTGAGAAAATTGCATGTGGTGAGATTATACTTGAAAAAATTCATACTGATGTGAATCCATCTAATATGGAAACTAAAATTCTACCTTTGAATAAATTTAGAATTTGTCTATCTTTATTGCATATTGATACTGGTTAATCTTTTACAGGTACTTGGGCGATGATGTAGGGTAAAATGCTCTTCCTATGCATTGTAGCAACTAGAGAGAATTAGGGGTTTCATAACCAAGGTAAAGATTGTGGGTTGTATTTATTAAAATCCGGTTTTGGAAGTGAAAATGCGTTTTCTCACTTGGGCTGTCGACTTGACACATTTTTACTGGCCCTTTTGTCTTCACTTGGATCTGTTTTTCTTTGGACTTACCTGAACTGTTGTATCACGTCTAAGGCAGAGAACTGGGGTATAAATAACCCCTTTGGGCTACTGTACGGTCAGATTTTCTTTCCTTTCGTCTAGTGCCCTCTTTTGTGCTCTATGTGAGAGGCGATTTCTTTTTTCTTCGAGGGTTTCAATTTAGTTTCTTGTGTAGAAATTAGCCTTTTGGTTGTGTTCTGATTGGTCAGGTATGAGCCTTGTGTTGTGCGTGATTACTCTGATGATGTATAGTATTTTAGGCTATATTTGTTGAAACAAATATAACTGGTAAATCTATACATAGTGGTCAGGCCGTGAAGATCTTGGGTTTGCATAGATTAGGCTGCTTTGGGAGATCCTTTACTGTGGGTCGATGATCATTATTGAAAGGGTGTTAGTCCGAGTCTTGATTGTACGAACTTATTTCATTCTCTCTTGAGGGTTCTTGCATAGTAACGGGCATGAGTTTACCTTTGAGCCCCCCAGATTAGGCATTGCCGAACTGGGCGAACAATTTCCTACGTTATTTCGTTTTTGTGTTTATTTGTTCTTGTCTGTTGATTCGATTTTGTGCATTTCTTGGGTGATTTGAACGCAACAGAAAAATTTAAGTTCGTCTGAAAGCAAGTTATGTAAGTAGCTGTATATATTTTTAATTTGCCTGTTTATCAGCTTGTTAAGATTTTCTTCTTTTTCAAATACTATTGCAAGATCCTGGTTTAATGTGTCACATAGTCGAACTGTCAGATCCTGGTTTAATGTGTCACATAGTCAAACTATTAGCTGTGGTGTGAACATTTAGAAAAAGAGTAGATTAAGCATGAAGAACGATATGCGTTTTATTATGGCACTTTAGTTGGGAAAACGGTATCATCAGTTGTCAAAACAATCCAAATCAATTTTTTCGATTTGGTTCAGTTTAATATTACAATTTAAAAAAGAAAAAAATATGTATCGAATAACTTAAATAATAAATATTAGTCCAAGATTTCATGTTAAAACATAAATAGTAAGATTAAAAATATTGCAAATCAATGTTCTATAATTTTAGTCATTATAATGCAATAACATGATATAAATATTTTAACTTCTTAGTCGATATTAATTTACGCAACACGTGTAATTGTTACATGATTTATTCTCTCCATAAAAGATAATAATATCATTGGTTATAGTTAAATGAAATAAAAAATTAATAACAAAAAATGATTAAAAATATTAAATACGGTTATACCGGTGTAACTTTTTGTGAATCATAATACGATAATACATTATCAATTAATTAACTGGGATGGACAGTTTTTTTTTTTTATATATATATATTGAGTCTAATTGGATTATGTTTAATATGATTGTCTTTTTTTTCTTTTAACTATGATGTGTTTAGTTTTAATTGAGTTCAGTAAAATTCAAATTAATTTATTTTCAAATTTCTTTCGTAAACAATTTGATAGTTTGAAATGATTTGCAAAAATTGAAACTTAAACCAAATTCCTTCGAAATAGTTTGGTTCGGTTTAAAACCAAAACGTTGATGGATCCACGGGGATCCAAATCAATGGTCTCAAAAAATTGGTTTCGATCCGATTTTATAATTTGATGGGTTCGTTGTTTAGTCCTAGAATGTATATATAAAAATTGTACTGGACCTACTTGAATTATAATTTGAACATTACCAAGCATGCCTCGTTACACTCTCTTTGCCACTGAACTTAAAATTGAGAAAATAATAATAATAAAAAAATACCTAGATTTGAGAAGTCAACATACTCAATTCGGCCAAGGCACTTATATCACGCTCTCAATTCCACTCACACCCACTACAAGAGGAGGACCTATGGATTAAGAATTTGGGCTATAACTCACCTTGAAGTCACTGTGTTTAAAATTCTCAATCATGGGTGCAACATTGGAATGGGAAAATGGAATTGAGGAAGTCATAAAAATCAATGGTTAGACAAACTTCGACACTAGAAAAAGTTTAGTTACCAAACTAACGAATCTAAAACTCGATGATTCTATAGATACCTCAAAAATATTTCTAGAGTAAAATGTGACAAACTTGTGTGTGTTGGGTTTAATCAAAATTTGGTAAATAAAATAGTCATATTGTGAAAAGGAAAAAAGAATTTTAATTTGGCAATAAAAAGGAAATATTGCAGTAAGCTAATAAATTCTTTTTCATTAAGGAAAAGAACCAAGACGATAATTCCTAGAAGTATTGTATTATGATAATTTTACAAAGTATTGTATTGAAAAAAGAGAATTCTTTTGCAATTAGGTAAAGGACTCCTACAATAAGTAAAATAAAAATCGCAATAAGATTTCAAGGTGTTTCCTGTAGACTCATGGCGTCGCATTAAGAATAATTGTAACATCAAGGCGACATAAATTTAGACGGAGAATTACATGCATCCAAAATTATGATAGTTTAGAGAAAGAAAATTGTTGGAGAAAAAATATGAAAGTAACCGTACCAACTTGTGTGTTCTAGTTTTGCGCGAGAAGTTGTGTCAAGTGAGGAAAACATTGTATCGCGATGCTTTCTCAGCTACTAAAGTATTTTTCTCATGTGATTGTTCATAGTTTGTCGAACCATGTTAAATTATGCCTTTCCTTTTGACTTGATTTCTCGTTTATGCTATGGGTTGGTGGGATTTTATCTCAACAATGTGGCTGGTGCTGGAATTCTAGTGTCAAATTCATTTAATTAATGTGGTAGTTAGCATCTTAGGGTTGGGTCCATCATCATTATCAGGAGTATAGACCGCTTGATCTATCACGATCACTTCGTGTCATTGCACAACAGATTGATCATTATGGACTTCCAAGTATTAGAAGGCATTAATTTTCTTTCCACTTGCTTTCACTATATAAGAATTAGTGCTACTTCATTTATTTAATTATTTTATATGTTGCATTGTTCTGGTTCTGGGAGGTTAAGTCTATATCCCCTTCCTATTGTTCTCGTGAGATTGATTCGATAAAATGTTATTGCAGACAATCACTTCAACTACTAATAGAAGCCAGTCGTTTAACTGGTACATGTTATTGCAGACAATGTCTGAAGAAGGGGAACTGATTCTATGTGCTTGAAGCTGGCAACAATGTATGTAACACAAATTACTATTAACTTCAAGGACGACACAGAGACTAAAATCCTGAATTATTAGTTTGTGACTTTTTATGATGGCCTCCACAATGAATGAATGTTACATAATCAAGATTCAGCCACCTCCTACTGAGTTTATCTTAGTGTAAGTAGCAATTGAGAATGTTGGCGAAAAGAGGTAACCTTGACTTATTGTTCCAATCTAGGAGATCATGTTGCAGACAAAGAGTAGTTCAAGGCAGGGGGTCTTGAATCTATTCAGAAATTAGATGGGCAAAGAAGATGGATTGTTTTGTTATCTCTCAATCTCATTTTGCTTGGCTTAAATATTAGGTTATGATGAGTTTATCTTGTGAAACCTAACACATGACAGTATTTGCATTCTTAGTAAAATTTGTAGTTTCGAAGGTACTTTGATTTTCTGCATTTGTTTCCTATTATGAAATTCCTTAATTTTTATTCTCTGTGCATGTTAAAATAGTCCAACACTCGGTGAGACATCAATTCGTCATTATGGTAGAAATCAAGTTGCTTTGTGTAATTGGATAACCAGAACTCAAAACTGTCTTTGATGTTATTTATGCATTGCTCTGTTGGCATATTAGATAAGCAATTGTTGACCTTTAGATTCGCGGAATCCAGCTGTCCACAGATTTTTTTTTGGAGAATAATGAGATAATGTGGCAATATGAAATCAAAACAATCAAGAACATAAGATTTTACGTGGAAGTCAAGATTGCAAAAAACAACGGACAGAGAAAGAGAATTCACTAATTCAATATGGATGATTGCAATGTTGTTTCTCAATCAATATTTAACACAATGAAGAGTCAATATTTCGTGGAGTTCTAGCCAAACCCAAATAATAGTGTTAGGTGGAATGGGCATTTTAAAGTTGACAAAATCGCGAAACAGGCCTAGCATTGACGTCACTAGTGCTCAAGCGACGTCCCTCATGCGCAACGATTGGCAACACTAGCGCTCGAGTACTAGATTCGAGGACAGTGATACGTTCATATTCTAAGCACTAGAGAGTAAGTTCAAAGTGCTCAAGCTACTCTCGAGTGCGTAATGAGCGGAAATGCACTTACTTTTTCTTATTGGTTCATCTTTTGACTTCTTCAAGACCTCTTCAACCAGACCACCAATGGTCAAATTTCAACAAATCTCCACATTGACACGAATTGTAATGCAAGAAATTACACTCTACTCTTCATCAAACAACTCTCCACCTCTTCCACAACAACCCCTAAGAGAAAATTCAGCAATAGACACTAACCAAATCCAAGTAAAGCTCAAACTTGGCTATATGGAGTGTCTTTGCCATCATATGAGTAGGATTCTCCTTGGTATCAACCTTTCTCACTACAATATCACCATGAGAAATCACATCACGAACAAAATAAACAAAATGATACTTTACAACAATGTACTTTGTCATCTCGTGAAACATCTTATCCTTTATGAGAAAATGACACTCACTATTAAATCACACTGTAGACATTTGCACGTTTTCACTAATTTCACCAAACAATCCCCTCAAACCATATAACTTCCTTACAAACCTCTGTAATATTATGTACTCTTCCTTTTTAGTAGACAACACTACTGTATTTTGCGAAGTAGAATTCCAACTAATAGCACAACCACCAATGATAAACTCGTACCTTGTAAGTGATCTCATTTTATCAAGATTTCCTGCAAAATTTGAATCAACATATCCAATGACTCCATCTTTATTTCTCCTAAAAATGTAAACAAGTATTAGTAGATACATGCAAGTATCTAATATCCACTGCACTCCTTTTTAATGTTCATTGTCAAGATTTGCCATGTATTTGCTAATTGCATTGACTGCATATGCTAAATTTGTACGTGTACAAACTATAACATACATAAGCAATCCAACTGCACTTGAATAAGGAATTCATGATATGTAATCAATCGTTGTAGCTAACCATACACAAAACAAATGACAATTTAAAGTGGGTGACCAAAGGAATACTGATAGCATTGACATTCACTATATTGAACATGTGAAGTACTTTTTCAATATACACTTTCTAACTCAAATATAATCTGCCAGCTTACTTATCTGTCAAGAACTCCATTCCAAATAATCTTCTTTCCTACTCCCAAATCATTCATGTCAAATTCTTCATTGAACTGAGCTTTAACCTTTTGTATCACTACTTTGTCCTTGATTGCTATAAACATATCATCAACATATAAAAGTAGGCATATAAACGACCCATCACTACATTTCTTAAAGTACACATAACTATTATAACTACTTCTTTCGAAGTCATGGTTAGTCATGAATGAGTCAAACCTTTTATACCACTGTGTGGACAACTGCTTCTGGCCATAAAAGGGACTTGTTCAACAAACACACATAGTTTTCCTCAAGTTATTTATGCAAAAATGTTGTCTTTACATCTAATTGTTCAAGCTCCAAATCATGCTTAGCCACATTACCAAGCAAAGCTCAAATTGAGCTATGTTTTACAACTGGAGAAAATACATCTTTGAAGTCTACATCTGAAACCTAAATGTAACCCTTAACTACTAATCTTGCCTTATACCTGACCTCTTAAACACCTGATGTACCTTCATTTCTTTTGAACACTCACTTGTATTGAACAACCTTCTTTTCCTTGATTAATTTCACTAAGTCCCATGTGCCATTTTATGACATGATTCCATCTCCTCTTTCGTCCATCTGTCAAAATCATTGCAGCTCACTGCTTCGTGTATATAGCGTGCTCGTTATTAGAATCAATATTTTCAGCCACATTCAATGTATCTACTACCAAGTCAGTTTCTCTATACCTCTGTATAGGTCTAGTCTCTCTTCTAGGTTTATCTTTAGCAATCAAATACTGCGGTGCCACTGGTGGTGCTGGCAAAGCGGTGCTTTCCTTCACTTCTAAACTAGACTGAGATGAAGACTATGGTTTAAATCTAGAACTAATCTCAAACTCCATCTAAGTATTTTATTTCTATTCATTTGTGTTACCAGAATCTCTAAGAGGTAAATTGTGAACCATTGTGTATTCATCAAGCAAAATATCTCTATTAATCACTGCTTTACTCTTTTCTGGACACCAAAGTTTATATCCCTTAACACTAGACTTATAACCAAGAAAGACACACTTTCTAAACATTGGCTCCAATTTCTCACATGAGAAAAAGGAAAACACCCAAATGTTTTCAAATATAAGTAACTAGGAAGAGTACCAGACCATACATCTTCTGGAGTCTTTCAACCCAAAATCTATTGGACAACCCAATATTTGAAAGCATATAACGAACTTTCTCCATCAAAGTCTATTCATCCGTTCTGCCACACCATTTTGCTATGAAGTACCACGAACTATCAGGTGCCTTGAAATCCTTTATGACTTGTAGAAACTATTAAATTCATCTAAACATAACTCCAATCCATTATCAGTGCGGAGATATCTTACCTGCTTTCCATCTTGCTTCTCAATCATTGTCTTCCACTCTTTGAAGGTAGCAAACACATTACTCTTCTGTTCAAAAAGAACACCCAAACTTTTCTGAAAAAGTCATCAATTATTGTCAACAAATAATAAGTTTGTCCTTTAGAAAACACCCTCGTCCATCCCCAAATATCAGAATGATATGATCGAGTATTCTCTTCGTGTTGTGTTTGACTTTGGTGAATTCAACCCTCTTATAATTCTCAAAGACACTATACTCGCAGAACTTCAATTTAATGTTACTCCGTCCATCAAGAAGTCTTCTCTTTCTCAATTCAACCATCTCATTCTCACTCATATGGACAAGTCGTATATGCCAAAGTTTAGTAACTTCTTCATCTAACAAAGAAAAACAATGATAGCTACATCCCTTACTACTGTAGAGCCCTACAAAATATATAACCTCGTGGAGCTTCATCACAACATAAGCACCTTTGCCAACCTTTAAACTTCACATTCATCGATATACTTATGCCCTTTTGAATCAAGGGTACATGCCTGATAAGTGCATTTTGTATGCTTATTTGGACTTCTATTCTTATTGATTTATCATTATATCAAGTGAATATCTACTTAGTTTATGTTATTTTATGATTGATCCAAGTAAAAGACATGATTGGATAAGATTGGATGAAATTAAATTGAAGCCATGCAAATTAACGAATTGGGGACCAAAATAATCAAGTCTTGAAAATGATAACCTACCATGCAAATAAAGAGGATATGAGATGTACAAGAACTTAATGTGGAGGACCAAAGTGCACTTAACTATAAAAAAAATCTATCTTTTATTAGTCTCCTATTTAGACTCAAATTCCATGGTGAATGATATAGGACTACTATTTAGAGTTATTATAGACTTCTATACATATGATTATTCTTTCTTTTTATGGGGCACTATTTCAGAGTGAGAGAAACATATAATCGTCAAGATCAAAGAGTAAAAGGTTAAGGTTTGAAATTTTTTGAGGTTGAAGAAAATGATTGGTGGAAGATCCAATTCTTTTGATAATCAAGATTTCGAAATTCGATTATGAACTATATTCTTTTATTATTATTTGTTTGTTAAAGCGACTAGCTAGACCATTAGTTAGGATAAACAATGTAATCTATGTGTGACCTTTTAATTTAATTTTCAATATTCTAGTTTTTTTTTTTTTTTTTTTTATGTGTTAATTTTATACGTAGTATATCAAGTTAGCTCAAATAAAGTAAATATTCATATATATAATAAAATAATAAAAAATAAATTATATTTATAAGATTTAACTAACTTTGATGGAAATTGTATACATGATTCCACAAAGACTAAAGTTTAATCCTAGTTTATTTATAAAATATGAAACTGGGAAATTAATTATAAGATATCTTGTGTGAATATTTATAAACTTTATAAAAATAAATATAAAATGTTGTGACTTGGGAATATAATTTCAACACAATGTAATATAGTAATTGTCACAGATATCAGAAAGGTTTGGGGTATGTTCTTTTTACCGTTTTTAATTAAGTTGTTTTCTGTTTTCAATTTTTCAAAACAATGCCTATTTTTCAAAAACACGTTTTTGAAAACAAGTTAAAAATTTACAAAGAAAACTCAAAATGACAAATTTGTCGTTTTGAATGTTTTCAGTTATAATCAAACCAAAATTTTCAAAACGCGTTTTGGGTGTTTTCAAAACAATTTTTCAAAATATCAAAAAGAACACATTTTCAACAATCTCAAAATGGACACTCAAAACACAAAATCAAAATGAATTCAAAATTCAAAACACAAAACTGAAATACAAAAAGAACAACCCCTTCACTTTTAAAAATAAAACATAGCGAAAGAAGCGACTCAGTATTTAACATTGTTAAACTATACTGTGAGAACCTTTCACATCTTGACTATTATTATATAGAATGTGCTACACGTACATAGGGGGTGCCATAATGGTATCCATAATAGACACATGGTGCCCCCTATTAGTGGCCAGTGCCCCCTCGAATAGGGGGCACCATGTGTCCATTATGGACACCATTATGGCACCCCCTATGTACAAGAGAAATAACCCATATTATATGATATTATGATTTAAACTTGATTTTCGTTAAATATGTATAAATAAAAAAGGATAATTATTTTCATAACTCTCCGCTCACTAAGCTATTAACCCATATATTTCTCACAATTTTCCGATCAGGTAGCAATTTAATTTTCAAATAGCTTTTGGAGATGAGCCTTATTTTGGAGTCGAAGCCACACGACGAAATTAACTAGTATGACTCATTTCATAGAGCATGTAGTTATTATTTTGGGAAACATGATCATTTTGGAATATCACTTGTGTAATCACTTGTAGATAGCTAGATGGGCTATCTATGTATTTTGCATCCATATGTATAGATAGTTTATGTTGTTTAAATGGTAAAAGTTTGCGAATTCAACTTACATCTCTTGTGGTGTTTGTTGTGATTATTGAAAGGAGAAATTGTTTCATTTAATTGTGAATATTGTTGTTGGGCTATGATCCATTTCATTTTTATGTTGGTTAGTCCAAATTATATGGAAGATAATGCTGAAATTTCTTTAAAAATAAGCCATAATAAATTGCATATTGTAGTAGTCTTGATATGGATCCGACTTTTAGTTGGTGCTTGTCATCTGAGCACGTCACATTTCAAATCCTCTAGAATTACTCGAGGTGGATTGTGTCACATAGCGACTCAATTTACAAGGACCTAAAGGCCCGACGGAAACCTTACCATGCCCCCGCTCTGCCCCACTTGAAGGAGCCTTGTCGAGGTGTGTGAGGTTGACCACAAGTGTGTGAGGGCCGTTCGTCTCTATGACAGATTTTTCAAAAAAAAAATCATCACCAATGGGGTACATGCCCTAGGGAGAAACAAACTCGAACTAGTTGCTATCCTCAAATTTCTTGTAATTTTTTTTTATCTTATTAGAAATATTTTTTAATTTGTAAGTAATTTTTTACATGAATTTTAGTCGTGTAAGTGATTTTTTTTTATTTAGAAGTAATTTTTTAATTATTGTATTTTATATTTATATGCAAGTTTTTCACTTATAATTGAATTTTGTCTTGTAAACGATTGTTTGTTTAAAATAATTTATAAGGGATGACATACATTAATTTTGAACAAGATATTTGGGCTGGTAATAATTGCTTTAAAGTGCGTAAAATTGAACGAAAAGTTGACAAATACCAATTTTGTTGGTTGGGAAATACAATCAAAATTACAATGCACTGCCATGCCCTGAAAAACTAACAAACATTAGTTTTCTCAACCTCTCATAAATAGGGCACAAAAACAGTCAAAATAAGTGGGGAAAAAAAAACTGACAAGCAAGCCCGAAAACCCCCGGCTCCATAGCATTGCTGCCTTTTTTTTTTTTTTTTTTTAACGTAAGAACCCGTAGCAGCTACTCGTGAGTGCGCACTGGGTAAATTTCGCTCCATGTGCAGTAGCTCGTAAACCACACACAGGAGATAAACCACACTAGGCAAGTTCGGTGCAATAGACTTGATCGAGGAAATGTTGGCAGGGAATTTGAACTCGTGACATTTGATCTCCACATTCACCTACTCCAGGAACTCAACCACCCCCAAAGGGGTTAACATTGCTGCTGCCTTTCTTGCGCCATAGCAGGGAGGGTCAAGTGTTTCAATAATTAGAGGGAAGTAAGTTGAATTTATAAGATATAATTAATTTTGATGGAAATTATTAATTAAATCTCACATGTGACTCCATTAAACATGATCAAGTCAAGATTGTGATATTATAAAAATAATCAAAAATCAAAAATAAAAATAAAAACTTTTCCGTCGAGGTGGGAAAGGAGACGGGGAAAGAAATGACGAGACAAGAAATGAGGATATGAGAGAAAAGTTTTTATTTTTATTTTTGATTATTTTTAATATTTTAATAATTTATTTGGATTGATTTGCACTTTTAAAAATGTTTTGGACTAAATTGCAATTTATTCTTTATTTTTCTTTTCTTTTCTTTTTTGTTTTATTTATATAAGAGGGTATAATGATCATTTTATGTTAAAAATTGGTCAAAAGGACGTTTTGCGCAAGAAAATGCAAAGATAGGGACGTTCTACACCAAAAAATCGAACGTAGGGATGTTTTCCACAACAACCGTCATAGATAGGGACGTTTTACGCCAATTACCCTTTTTTTATTTGTTAACCTACCCAAACTACCAAGCCTCAGTTACCTATCATCTCCACCCCAACAAAAGAGAGAGAGAGAGAACCCGACTCCGTTAGGCCGTGTCGTCGTGAGGCTCGCAAGTGAAGGATGCCGAATATGTCGAAGACTCCCAACTCCGTGTCATATTCCACTCAAATTTTTTGAATACAGCTTGAACTGCTTTGGTTAATATAGCTCGAATTGGTATGTTTTTTGAACAAATATTTTGTGGGATATATTTCTTTGATGATTTTGTTTTTCCTGAAAATTGACGTGTTTATGTAAATTTTTAGTGGTGATTTTAGTGGTTTCGAAGAATTAGGGTTTTTGGGAAAATTAGGATTTTTTGGTTTAGGAAAGTTTTGGATGTTTGAATCTTGTAGGTTTGGAAATATAGTTGGGGGTAAAAGTACACGTTTCCTCTGGATCATCAACAATAGGCAAGGGACTAATGAGCTCCCCAAATAATCCCAATTGATTGAAATTTAACCTCAGGCTCCATTTGTCCTAACAAATTAGACACAGTTACTATTGAAAAAGTAAGATGAATATATAGAGTGAAGGGTGCAATATTATCGAGCAGCGATTCTTGAAACGAACCATTTAAATCACTTTCGAGGCAGCCAAGAAGCCTTTCCTTCCATCTTCTTAAGCTCTCATCCTCTTGAGGACAATATAAAAAACTAGTTGGGTAGTATTCAGAAGATCTCAATTATTCCAAATAACATCACTTAATAAATGCTCAATTAATAGGAATATACAATTATATGACCCCCTTCGACACCACTACAAGGGTTAAAATCTAGGTTAGTTCTAATAAGTTAAAGCACAAATGATACAGGGCATCATTTATGAAAAGTTTAATTCACTAGCAATCCTTCTATGTGAACGAATGAGTTCAATTCTCAGTGTTGTGAACGACTTATATGAATGCTTATTGTAGTATGTAGGATTTTGCATTTACGTTATTTCTCGACTCTATTAAGACAACATTGAATGAAACAATCAAGAAAACTATGATGCAAACGAAATCTCAATTTTACAAAGATGAGCATGTATAGTTAAGCTTTAAAAAGTATATTAAGTATATTTTTCGAGTAAAAGTTAGAGAATCTTGTAAAATACTGGTGACATAGGATGCAAGAATAGAATTATAGGTCCGCTTCAATACATTATTTTGCCTGTTTGAAAATAGGAACACATGATAGCATCCATATCTAACCCCAACTTATTTGTGTGGGAAACCATCTTGTGATGGTGATGATTATTGCATTCCCTACATGTCGTCCATGGTAATATCCTGGATTTTGTTATTGTTGGTCTATTCTTGCTTTCATACAGGACTTGGTTTTGTTGTATGAAAGCAAGCATAGACCAGGAAACGTTTGACATGTTTTGATGATTATATATGCTAGGTGAATAGAGAGGAAAAAAAAGATCCATGTAACTGTACTTTTATTCAGGGACGTAGCCAGAATTTTTAGTTGGGGGGGCGAAAAAACGGGGGTGGAGGGGGGCGGGGCCCCCTCCAGGGTTCGGGGGGTGGAGCCCCCGAATTTTATTTTTTTTTTAACTAAGAGAATTGAAAACGACGATTTTGAGTATCAAAATAGTACTGAAATTCAATATTCAATTCAATCATTACTGACTATTCTACTACTTAATTCTTAAATTCAAATATTCAATAACTAACACAATTACACAAACTAACAGCAACTACTCTACTTAATTCTTAAATTCAAATATTCAAGAATAAGACTTATTAGGATTGAACACACAAAATGACGAAATCAACTTTAACAGTGCACCAGTCACAAATTACAATCCCAATATCTTCCTTTCAATGAGAAATCAAAATTATACACTAGACAAAACAAATAAACATGCATTATGCATAAATTAACTTAGGAATTGAGTTTTAATTAGTTGGGCTTGAGAATTGGGAACTTAGGTTTTGGATTGGATTTTGGCTATTTATTTATTTAAGTAACTATTGGATCTTTTGTTTAGATCTAAGATTTTTGTATGGTTGAATTTTAAAGTGTAAGTTATTTGCTCAATATTTATTAATGGAAAAAAAAAATTCAAAATTTTGGGGCGAGTCAAAATCTTGGGGGGGGGGAGGGGGGTGAAACTGAAAAATACATTACAAATTAACTACGAATAGTGTACCGCGGACAATGTTGAGGAGGACCACTACGCCAAAAATGAGCTTTTGCAACACAGCTTTTGCAACATTCGATAGTTAAGTGTTGCTAAAGGGGTCTATCGCAACATTTTGATAAGTGAATGTTGCAATTGGTTAATATAATTGAGTTTTAGCAACATTTTGTAAATAAATGTTGCCAAAAAGTGCATTTTGCAACGTTTTTAAAACGCTGCAAAAAGTTCAACCTTTCGCAGCGTTTAAAAAACGCTGCAAAAGATCAACTTTTTGCAAAAAGCTTTTTCGCAACGTTTTTTAAACGCTGCAAAAAGTTGATCTTTTGCAGCGTTTTTTAAACGCTGCGAAAGATGCGTCTTTCACAACGTTTTAAAAACGTTGCCAAAAAGCTTTTTCGCAAATGTGAATTAAAGGTTGCGAAAGCTTTGTCTTCTGCAAACGTTCACTACTAGAAAGTGAGGCAATAGAGACGGATATTTGGCAACGAACGTCTTCCGTTGTTAATATCAACGGATTAACAACAATTCAGTAACGAATTATTACTTTTTCATTATTAAAAACTAAATACTAAATTAACAACAGAATTACCAACGGAAGACTTTCGTTGGTACATTTTTTATACTAATCCGTCGGTAAAAATTTAAAAATTATAAATAATAAATTAAATAATTTAGTGACAACGTCAAAATCTGTTGGTAAACTTTGTTTGTAAAATTTTAAAAGTATTATATAGATACTAACGGAAAAATTCCGTCTGAAAACTCAAAAATTTTTAATTCCCACCTAAAATTTGATTTGCCTTTAAAATTGACAAAATATCTTCTGGACTAAAATTAGAAAAAGAGAAAGACTCAACCCAACCCTAACCTTCCATTTGTCTCTCTCGCTCTCTCCCTGCCTCCCAGTTTCCCCATTGACGCCAACCTTAACCTCCCAATCCCTAATTTAACCCCTCGTTCCTCAAGGCTCAAACAACTTCCTCCATTTCTGAAATTCTTCGCACGCACCTGAAGGTTGAACTCTGAAGCCTTGTTCCCCTGCTCCGCCTCCGTGACCAGTCTCGTTCCACTTGCTCCGCCTGCTGGCTGCCCGTTCGGGTTACCCTGCTCCGGTCCGTCCACCTCGCAGATTCGCAGAAGCCTCCGCCAGTCCGCCTTGCAGAGTCGCAGTCGCCGCGCGCCTCCTTTCCTCTCCAGTCTCCAGTCTCCTCCACCTCCAGCCTCCGCAGAGTCGCGCCTCCTCTGCTCTCCTGTCACTCATGTATTTTCTTTAGTATTTGATGTCTTGAATCTTGATGATAGCTTGAGCCTTGAGACGTTTTTTGTTCTTTTTTTAATACTACGTTTTGGGTAATGGGTATTGTTGTGTGCTGTGTGCAGTAGAGATTGAACATTATGGAATTGAAATTTTGTATTGTTGAATTGGGCATTGCTGACTGGTGTGGTGACATCTTTGAATTGAATTGGGTATTGTTGAATTGGGTATTGCCGAGAGTTATGGAGTTGAATTTGCTAAAAATTGGGTTTTTGGTGTTCTATTTTGGTTTTGCTAGAAGTGAATTGAATTTGAAGTTTGCCAGTGTCGAGTTCTTTATATTTGGAATTTTGGGATCGGTCTTCTGTGCATTTATATTCGGGCTTGAATTAGTCGTAGATTTGAAAAGAGAAATGGAAATGGAATCTGGGATGGGATTTAATGAAGGAGATGAAACTAAGGGGAGCTTGTGGTTTTTGGAGCAGAAGCTTGATCAGACTATGTATGATGAGGCTGGAAGACTAAGAAATATGTATAGAGAAAAGGTAAACCCAAATTCTCTCTCATTTTCTTATATATACAAACTATATAAGTACTTATGTGTTGATGAATTAAATTCTACAATTGCTTAATTTGCATGGTAAAGAATTTTCCAAGTATTTGCTTCTGTAAAGAATTTTCCAAGTATCCAAGTGTTAATTCAATGAAAAAATCACTGATTATTATATTGGTGTTTGGACCATACTTGAAAATTTACTAAATTATTATATTTGCAATTCGATAATAAGTTAATTATCCCACATAGAGAAAAATGTTACACAAGGATAAGTTGTGATCGGAGGGGTAAAAGACAACAATTTCACACTTGCTCAAATTAAAATTGAAACATACTTGGTCTACCCCAATAAAAATCATATTTCAACATATTAATATGGAATTCTTTATCCTTGATTGAGGTGTTGGCATGCTTGATGGTTTCTTGCGTGTAAACCAATATTTTCAACACATGCTCTTATATATGTAGATTGGGTGATTTTTATGTGTGACACTTGTTCATTTGATGGAATGCAGAAAGAGTTCTGGCTGCGAGCAACCCAACTGGCCAGAAAAGTAGGCCCCATACCTTGTTTGCAAGTGGACCTCCTATGCTTCCTCTACAACCAATGGTACGGTCAGTACTCTAGTGCCACCACGACCTTTCAAAAATGGCAGTGTTCCTCCGCCCCCAATCCCAGCACTCCGTCCACCACCTCCACAGGCTGGTGTTTACACCCATATGCAGATGCCTGGACCACCCTCCTGGCAGGGTCAACCACCACATCCTGGTCAAATTGGCATGGTTCTAGCACCAATGCAGGAGTTCAGGAGCATGCCACCGCCGCCACCTCCACAAGTTGCTTCTGGCCTAGTTAGGCCCCCACCACCTCCATCTGGACTTGTTGCTCCACCTGTTTGGTGGCCACCACCACCGCAGTACCTCACTGGTGGTCAACATTCTATGCCACAGATGTCCATGCCCCCACCGCCACCACCACAATGAGGTTGTAACTTACGAGCTTTTTCAGTTAAAGCTCAAAAAACTTTTGGCACTCTTTACTTGTCACATTTTGTTTCATTATTACCTAATGCATTGTAAAATTCTAAGAGAACAAGTTATTGATCTTTATGGCAAATACTCGGCATGTCTTCTTAAGCTGCTAGATATTAAGTACGGAGATTTTGTGGATTGTAAGTATAGTTTTTCATTATTTGTTTGAGCAGAAAAGTTTTAGGAAGGATCAAAACTTGACGAGTCCTAGGATTCAGCTGTATGCCTCACAGAAGCCTGCAGTTGTGGTTGCCTTTAGTTGCCTACATATTATTAGCCAAGGCTTTGAATATCTGTGATACGTTTGACGACAATCTTTAAAATTGTTCTCAGAGCAGTTGGATTAATGTTGTCTTTTTTAATTACCGAATTTGCCATAATTAGTTTGGGACATCCTTACTTTCTATCTTTATTGCTATTGATGAAGTTTTCAATGTTTTATCTTTTATATGGTTTTTCTTAATCTTTGTATAGCCTCCCTTTTTGGTACCTTAAAAAAAACAGCTATTAACATTATAACTTGTACCTTTTACCTTTATTT
The DNA here is from genome assembly GCA_019097785.1 of Fraxinus excelsior. Taxonomy (NCBI): domain Eukaryota; kingdom Viridiplantae; phylum Streptophyta; class Magnoliopsida; order Lamiales; family Oleaceae; genus Fraxinus; species Fraxinus excelsior. Next base: position 191,004 of record JAGHKM010000024.1, read on the forward strand.
ATATGTGTGCTCATCACAGGGTCTAGCTGCTGCAGTTGATGATTAAGATGTTGCCAAGTTCACTGATGCTATCAATGAATTTGATAGCGTGACCCAACTGGTAATGAAGCTATGCCATTTAAATTTATTTTCTATTCTTTTTTAAATTGACTTCTTAATACATGGCTTAGTTTTGAAAGCAGTAGATGCATATTTTCATTGGCATCAAATTCAATTGATTTCAATTTGCTTTCAAATGAACTCTCTCTATTTTTTTTAATTTTTTTTCAAAGATACCATTTATGTATTCATATATAGTTCTTGTTGATCTATTTTCTTGTAAAAAATATTTATATTCACTTCTCTAAAAAGAAATCCTTAATTTGGCCTTGGATTTATATCATCAGATTGCAAGATTAAGACATTGAATTGAAATCAGTCATTCTTAATGCTTTACTGAGTTTTATTATTGTTTCTTTATGACTTTGGATCACTTCCTGGCTTTACATTTTGCTGGGATTGGTCTTATGGATATCACAGGTCAATTTCAACTGTCGTGCTAAAAAATATGATTATTAATTAAACCTTAAGTCTATATGTTGATAGGTATGACTATGTCGTTTAAATTTTGCAGATTAATCATAGTACTAAAACAGGTGGTTCTAAGAGAGATACAATCTCTAATAGACCATTGAAACAGAGAGTTGAACCAAAGTGCTCAATGTCTGGAAATACTAGTTCTCAGGAGTTGAATTCCAGTGACAGCATAGGAAAGGAAAGGGTAAAAGATTCATCAATGAAGAAGCAGACTAATTTCCCCCGTGGGGAGTCAAAGTTCAAGAGAAATGCTTCTGAGGAGGATGTTGATATTTTCGAAGAAGAGGGTAATCTGGTCAGAAATATATTGTATACGACAACAAGAATTTTAGATAGGTTGTGTTGTAACTAGTTTATTATAGTTTCGTTCTTTAATCATTACTCATTTTTAGATAGGTTGTGTTGTAACACATTCTACTGTTGTATTGATTCAAAAATTTATAATGAAATTATCAATTTTTATGCAATTTCAAAATTTGTTCACAAAGTGTCATTTTCAATTTTAGCGGTCAATTACCATATATAATTGTAAAAAAAAAAAAGTATACGGCAACGTTGAAAAAACGCTGCAAAAGAGGTCTACCGCAACGTTGAAAAAACGCTGCAAAAAAGGTCTACCGCAACGTTTAAAAAACGCTGCAAAAAAGATCTACGCAACGTTGAAAAAACGCTGCAAAAAAGGTCTACCGCAACGTTTAAAAAACGCTGCAAAAGAGGTCTACCGCAACGTTGAAAAAACGCTGCAAAAAAGGTCTACCGCAACGTTTAAAAAACGCTGCAAAAAGTCTTCCCTCAACGGCAACACCGACCTTCGCAACACTTGGAAAAACGCTGCAAAAGGGCTTTTGCAGCGTTTTTTGGCCGCTGCAAAAGCCCTTTTTTGGTGTAGTGGACGGTGCCCCCCCCCCCACCCCCTAGCTCCGTCCTTGCTTTTATTCTAGTGTCAATTAGATAAATGCAATTCAAATTTATCCAATCTAGTAATTACACTATAATTGGATAACTTCGTCCAATTCTGTCACCTGGACAGGTTAATATCATTCACATAACAATTCTGTCAATAATAATTCTTATTTATTTCACTAGAGTTGCACTAATTTTATAGAAATTACTATTTATTAAAGGACCACAATTATGAAATGATTTTTTGTAATTTTTACATGAAGAGTCTTAATCTCAAATTGAAAATCTAACAGACTTTGCAACTAAATGTAAATTGGCTTTATGAGGGGAAAAAAAAAATCCCCCGTGTGCCCTAACAAAATTGGAACCTTTACTTAAATTACGACCACATATACTATTATCAATTAGTTTGTGCTATCAAATGAAGGGATAGAGTCTCTTGGCCCCCTAATAGATTTTTATTAACACATCAATCAAGTGAATCATTTGACTTGATTTATCAGATGTCTATTATATAGGTAATTATGGTTGAAATAACTTAAACTGTGGTTGGTATTTTATTCTTGTGATTTTGAAAGTATGAGTGTTGTAAGACGCTGGCTGAATTTTTTTTATATGTTTAGTGATTAAAGATGCGATTTAAACCTAGTGATCTAGTTGTATCTCGCGTCGCTCTTGAAAAGCTAACCTTATGAGTTTATAAACACTTTTGAGTTTCCTTGCCTTACTATTTAGTATGAGGGTAAGTTTTACTCAGGTGGTGTACATCAATTCTAAAAGTGTGTAACTTCAATACAAACAGTCATTGGGGAGATAGGACAAGGCAAATAGCATTTGGATCCAGTTTGAAATGTAATAGTGCAGTGTGGAAAGCTCTTAGGACTATAAACTCTGCTAAGGAAAAGAACCCGTAGATCAATTGAATTAGTGACGTAGGCTACAAGCAAAGAATTATAGGAGACGGGGAAAGGGAAGAGAATGGAAAGGAGGGGGAAAAGAGAGAAGAAGAGGGGGAGAGGGAGAGAGAAATTGGGGGTGAATATCAATTTTTTCATCACAGGTTGTCTTGTTACATTGCAAGAGCCCCATTTATATAGGGTTTAAAGTAACTTTAATGGAATTAGGAAAATAATATAACATCAACAAAAAATTGTCTTCCCGGTAAAATAAACTTTAAAGTTGGAAACTAAATCATATACTATTATAATATTGGATCAAGTAAGTTCTTGAATGTGATCTTACAAAGACACTGAAACGGTCTTCCTCATCCCTATTCATTTTTTCCTTCCCAGTTCATGTCCCATATTGTAATATATTAAAGCAGTGCCACAGTACAGAGAAGAAAACGTCATCTCAGATGTAGAATAAATCAACTCTGTATTGCACGAATGTATCCATTTTCATATCAAGTGTCTTGTACTACTGTTGACGACTTAGCACCCACTCCCTTCTAAAACAATCCACTTCTAGTGTTGACTGTCCAGTTTGTAGCTCAAGAACCCCACTAAATAAACATGGTCAAAGAAGGATAATGTGAACCACGACTCAAATCATAGGGTAATAGAACTTCATAACTCCTTTAACTTTATGACTTCGTTATATTTATATTATCATTATCACTCTGACTCTTACAACCCACTCCTAGTGTCAATTGCTCATTCTCTAGCTCAATAACCTGAAGTACTAGATATAAAAAAAGGGTGGGAGAATGTGGTCAATTAACCACCAGCTAACTGACATTAGGAAAGCACATAGTAAGGATGATTCATCTACCCATTTGTAATTCAAAATTTTATCTCCTACTGCTCGATACATAAATTGGACAGCATAAAAGAATGAAGGTAAAGTGCATATTTGTCATGTATTAATTTCTAATTTATCGCGGATGTCATGTCGCTCTTACGTACATAATCCCCATGTATGTGACTCACGTTTATTTCATTCATGGTGCCAGCAAAAGCAGATGATGACACATTGTGTCCCCAGGTTGGAGATATGTTATTTGGCATGCATAGTACCGAACATTAGAATTCGGACGGTATGTGCACACACTATTGCGAATTGTATATTTATAATATTGTTGGGACTTCCCATACCGCCTCATATAACTCTGAACATGGGTTGTATCTTTGTTTCGCAGCACCTGTCGGAGACATGGAGCTCGAAGTGCATGGCATGTAGATCAACGACGCTCCTAGCACTTCCAAAGCGCTGGATGTCGGAGGTAACTTACGTATTGCACAGTTATGCAAATCTCAATATGGGAGGTGATATGAATGTCATTTTCCTTTGTCGTAGGTGGTACGATCGAACATGCTGTTGATCTGAGCATTCCGGATGCAGGTGACGGTAGAGCGGTCCCTACTCAAAGGCGGCGTTCATCGCGACTTCGAATGCCCGCAGCTTCCACCAGGACACCGTATACAAGGGGTACGAGAAGGACCAAAAAGAAATAGGTGAATTATTTGTAACGCATGCCTATCATTTTATGTACTAGGAGAAGCCACCAGTTACTAGCACGTTCCACTCCCAAAGGGAGAGATAAATATTTTGCTGGTTATTACTGTATTTGGGAGAAAATAGAATATTAATTAGCATGTAAACACCCGGTTTTTGTCTAATATATTTTGGAAGTGAAATTGGACACTGCATTTCAATCCCTCTCAAGATTCAACATATTGGACACCGTTATGCCATGCAACAGATTCAAGAATTGTAATATTTGATGAGAATTTACAAAGATCCAGTAAAATGTAGCTACATTACAATTGTCCCATCTAATTTTCTTCCACTTAATTGCAGTATTTCAATTATATTTCACCTTGTAATATATATATATATATATATATATATATATATATATATATATATATATAGGAGAAATTGGGAAATTTTATTGAAAAGGCCTTACTTATGGCAGAGGAAAATCGTAATTACATTAAGTGATCTTCAAAGCAAAACATATTCAACGTCTAAGATAAGGTATTTCCAAACGGTCAGTACGCAAAATTCCTTTGAGAGAAGTTGGAGCCTCATTGCCAAGAAACATATTAGTAGGAGTACCATCACTCCCATTTTTTGCCAAAAAATCAGCCGCCATATTGGCCTCTCGATACACATGTTGAACTCGGGCATTAAGTAAACCAATCAGTTCCATAATTTCATCCCAATATCCCCAAAGCCACCATAAAGAACAAGCACTTTTCCTCACCCATTGTGCCAACACCTGTGAGTCCATTTCCACAATAATATTTCCAATTTATAGGTCCCTACACATACGCAAACCATCAGGCAAAGCACGAGTTTTAGCCACCATATTAGTGCAAGTCCCGTAATGATGAGAGAAACCAGCCCAATATTTCCCTTTTGAATCCCGTAGGACTCCTCCTCCGCCGGCTAATCCCGAATTACCTTTGGATGCGTCATCAACATTTAATTTAAACTGCTGTCCCAGTGGCTTCTTCCGGCTTATCCATTGCATTTTTGGCTGACTCACATCAATTATAGGATAATTAAGAGACCGCAAGCACTGGACATCCCTATCAGATATTTTTCTCGTATTGGTAAGCAGGAAAGTTATTTGGGATAAATATGATTTTACCATCCATATTATCTTCTGCCAAATAATAGGGCATCCTTCCATCCTTGCCTCGCACCTGCATTTCCAAAGTGCCCATGTGATTATAAGTGGGGTAATACCCCCGTGAATGCCCATCTGTGAAGAGCAAGAAGCCTGTCTCCACCATAAGTTCATTTGCCCTCTCCAAGATGACACAAAAGGTAGGGATAAATTCAAGTGGACAGCAAAATATGACCACACCTGTTTGGCCACCTCACCATTACACAACACGTGGTCCAAAGATTCAATCGCAGGATTTTCACAGCAATTGCATTTGGACACCATAGAGACTCCAATAGCTTGTACCACATCGTATAAGCAATTTAATTTGGCCCTCCAAGATACAAATGATATTCTTTTGGGGATTTGATTATACCACAACTATTGTTTCCAATTAAGGACATATTAATAAAATCTCGAAAGTACTGCCCTCCTTCCACTAAAAAAAAAAAAAAAAAACCATTGTTTCTAATTACAGACCATACCCTTTTGCCGAACCAATTTCCATGCAGACTTGGTTGAGAAAATACCATCCTTGCTGGGCTTCCAAACATGGAAGTCACATTCCCCACCAGATTTTATATGCACACATTCAATAGTGTGAGCTTGGTTTTCCCCCACTAGTGCTCTAAGTCGACTACCATTCCACTGTCCATTAATTGTAAAGAGACCCTTGATCTGTAAATGTGGATTAACAATTTCATAACCTGCTTCGACCAAACTTTGAGGGCCAACCCAAATTATCATACCAAAAAGAGGCTGATCCATCTCTAACACGGCAAAAAGAATTCTTCAAAACAATAGGCAATGTCGAAACAATACCTTTCCAAAAGCATGATTGTGACTGATTCATTTTCACCAATGCAACTGGAGTCTTTTTCACGTAAATAGACCCAAAAAAAATCGGCCCAGAATGACCCCCCAACCTACATCTTCCATGCAAATCTCATAAATAAAGCTTGTTGCACTTCATTAAAATCTCGTATGCCCAAACCACCTTCCTCCACAGGATAACAAATTTTTCTCCATGACACCCATTTACGTCTCTTAGATACATCAGTTGTATTCCATAGAAATGATGCTAAAATGTGATTAAGCTCTTTATGGATTCCCTTAGGCAAATTCAAAACCGAAAGCACATGGATCGGCATACTACATAGTACATGTTTGATTAGAGTAATTTTCCCCCCAAAAGACAATAGACGACCCTTCCATCCAGCCATTTTCTTTTGAATTTTATCCAACATAGGTTCAAACATATGTTTCTTTAATCTTCCCGTATAGAGTGGAACTCCCAGATAACTACAAGGCCACACCCCTTCTTTGAAACCCGACAAATTCAATAAGTTCCGTTTACGTGCAGTAGAGATGTGCTTGGAAAAAAACATGGACGATTTCATCGGACTCACTTTCTGACCAGATATACATTCATACTTTTTAATAATCTCCAGAAGGTTTCCAATAGACTTCTTTATTCCATTGGCAAAGATAAGTAAATCATCAGCATAAAATAAATGACTAACCACCATTCCTCCAGAGTGAAAATGGTGAATTTGATTTCTTTCAAAGGCTTGATTGATCATTCTTGATAAAATCTCCTGCATCAATATAAATAAGTACGGTGACAATGGATCTCCTTGGCGTAGTCCTCTAGATGGTTTAAAGAATCCCCTTGTTTTACCATTGAGCATGACAAAGTAGTATGGAGAAGAAATGCAGTTGAAACCCAGATTACTCCATTGGTTAGAAAATCCCATTCTCCTCAAACTCAAGAGGAGAAATCACCAATTCACTCTATCATATGCCTTTGCCATATCAATCTTCATTAAAATGTTTCCACCCCTCACCTTCTTATGAATTTTACGCACCATCTCCTGAGCAATAGAAATATTATCAAATATACTCCGCCCTTGAATAAAAGTAGATTGTTCTCGAGAAATTAACTTATCAAGCAAAGGGGCCATTCTAGCTACCATGATTTTAGATATCACTTTGTACACCACCAAGCAGAGGCTAATAGGTCTGAATTTGTCAAAACTATTAGGACATTCCACATTAGGAATCAAAGCAATATTAGTTGCACCCAAAGCACAGGTTAAAGGATTCCTTTCAAAAAATTCAGTAACCACATCAAGGAGATCCCTCTGAATAATACTCGAAGCATTAATAAAGAAACTTTCACTAAATCCATCTGGACCAGGGCTGCTATCCTTGGGGATAGACCAAAGAGCATTTTTTACCTCTTCCATTATTGGCACCTTACATAGTTCCATATTTTCCTCCTCTATAATAACTGGTGTCAAAAGATCAAGGTTATTATCACCCAGTAAGATAGGTGATACTGTAAAAAGATCCTTAAAAAACTGGACAGCACCTTCATGAACATCTTCAACTGATTTCAGCTCTATGTCGTTATCCAGAACCATGTGGTCGATAATTTGGCTCTTTTTTTGTTCTTTACCGATGCATGGAAAAATTTATGTTTCCGTCACCCTCTTGAAGCCATTTTATGCGAGACTTCTGTCTCCATAGAACTTCCTCTCTATCAAGCCAAACTTCATATTGATTCTGACATTGCAGTAGTTGATGTTCAGTCTCCATTGAAAAGCTATCAATCAGTGAGTTTTCCAAATGAATCAGCTTGTCTTCAAGAAATCTGATTTCTTGTTGCACCCGATCGAAAACCTCAACATTCCAGGCCCTTAATGCCGTCTTCAACATCCTAGGCTTTCTCCCAAAACAAACCATCGGAGAACCTGTGACATTCACCTCCTAAATGTGCTTCACCAATGGCAGAAAATCCTCATGAGAGCACCACATCCTTAAAAATCGAAATGAACGAGGACCTAGCAAGCTCGTGTTATCACTGAAGCGTAATACCATCGGGCAATGGTCGGAAGAAGTCCGATCCAAGTAAGCTAATGAAACTGATGGATATTGATTTTTAAAATTTTGGTCAATCAAAATACGGTCCAACCGAGCCTATATCCGTCGAGTTCCTTATCTTCCATTGCACCATGACATTTTTAGTCCATGAAATGGGATATCAATCAGACTTGCTTCATGAATAAAAGTATTGAACTCTCGTATACCCAATGAAGATGCATACAAACCACCGTTTTTTTCATCATTTGAACGGACTATATTGAAGTCACCACCAACTATCCACCCAGAATATCCACTATCTAACAACTTCAATTGATCCCACAACTCTCTTCTTCATCTCTGGCAACAACTAGCATATACAAAAGATGTAAGGACGTGAGAATTTCCAATTGAAAACCATCCAGATATCTCTGGCCCCGAGACACCAATCCGTGAGAAAGAGAGTTCATTATCCCAAAACATCCAAATTTTACCTCCTTCCCCGACATTTGAATCATATAGAAATCTTAACCGTTTGGCCCACCAGTCTATTTTATCAACAGTAACAAAAGGTTCCATTAAAACTAAAGTCGAAGGATTATGTTATTTTCTTAAACTCAACAACCTGCTCTTAGAGGACACCACACCTCGCAAATTCCATATCAAAATATTCATCATTAATAAGATTTTTTAGATCTAGTGGTGAGACCTAAGGTCATCTTTTTTCGATTTTTTCCCCTGCCTTTTTTAAAGGTGCTAACCACAACTGATCTGTATCATAGTTAAGAATTTCCAATTTAGGTAACTCATTGTCGTACTCACCTTCAGATGTAGTTTGAGTCTCCAGTATCTGCTCTTGACTCTGTAAGGTACCCAGGTTTTGAGATACATGGGAACGAGGTTCACCTCTGATCACACGTTCCGCAATATTGTCCATGATTTCCATAACAAGAGCCTTTTGGACAGCATCATCATCACCACTCAAAATGGTCTGTTCCAGTGCAATTTCATTAGAAACTGTTATCTACTCCAGATTTTTAATAGTATCCTGGCCTCCTTCATTGACAATTGTTTTACATGTATTTGTATTGGTTGCTTCCCTACCGTCCTCCAGATTTTCAACTATGGCTGCCTCCAAATCTGTTTCCAAACTTTTCACGTCCAGATTATCTATATATGATTCAACTCTTCCGTCCAAGTCTGCATATAGTGTCAAAGTCGAAGGAATTAATATATCTCGCCCCAGAATTCTATACCTCTTTTCCTCGATCCTGGTTCCTTCTTTTTCCAGTAGCTTTGCCCTTTTCGGTGGCAGAACATCCCAATCTTCCTTTCTACGCCATACTATTTTCGATGTTCTGGGAATATTTCGTTCTGATTAGCTGCTCCAATCTCCTTTTTATTTTTGCATGCCCCCTTTAGATGTCCTTGAGTACAGCAGAATTGACAGAATTTTGACATTTTTTCATGAACTATTTCTTGAAATTGACTAGATGGGTGGAAATGGACACCCAACCAGAAAGACTCCACCGGGGGTTTTGATATGTCCATCTCCACACAGACACGAGCCACATCAGTACGGGAAGCACATGCCGTAAAATTATCTCTCTTCAGAAATCGGCTAAATGCACAAGCGATAATACGTAACATAGATTCATGGTAATATTGGGAGGGGGAGTCCTGGAAGAAATGCCCATAGCTGGACAAGAGAAGATTCTTGATCTTCATCAAAATCTGGAGACCAAATAAATAGTTGATATGGCGCACCTTCAATTTCTGCAGATTCACGTGCACACGCTATGCCAAAATCTTCCTCAGACGTGAATCGAATAAAGACATTACGTGGTCGATGCATGGTACTTATCGAGAAGAAGCCCTTTATCCCCCAACGTGCCTTAATGAATAGGTGAATCTAATCCAAAGTAGGCCTTCTCTTCATGAATTTTAGAACCACAGAAAACTGGAATGGGGAGGTTGCATTATCCAGTTTAGTTTTGGAAAAGTGAAACCATAAAGCTCTGTCGCTCTCCTTAGACTGTCTCATCTCGATCTTTACCTCTGGTATGGGTTGAGGCCATGCCACCACTACTAATGTGTAGGTCGCATTCCCCCCACCGCCTTGGCAGCCGGTCGGGAAGGAGGCGCCTCCGCCATCCCACAACAACTCTAGGTTTAGGTTTTGTTTTTTTTGGAAGGTTTTTAGAGAGAATATTTCTGACGCTCCTTATATATATACAAGCTTCCAATGAAAGTATCCCTTATATTAAAATTGATCTTTCAGGCTGCAAACACACTAAAACAACTTCCAAGGGTCCAAACCCAAGTAACATTAATTGTACCATGTAAAAATTTTCAAGTCCAATGGAAAAATGTGCTAGTAGTTTCATTCCAAGGTCTTAATGGTAATTGATTGCCAACAAGGACATGCAACATATTGTGAGGAGAAAATAGTACGTAGCAGTGAAATTTACAATCTCATAAATTATGTACAAAGTCAAACTCAAAATGGTACAATTACACATTAAACTATCACACCAATTGGTTGTCAAATTAAGTTCTAGATGTGATTTGGTGGTTGTGTAATAACTACTCATACTTCCAAATCTTCAAAGTGCATTATAAATAGAAGCATCACTGAGTTCCTTAGACTTGAAAACCTTACAAGCTTTGTCAAGTTGTATTTCATTTTAGGTAGAAAAATAGTTTCACCAATCGCATTTTCATATTACTAATGTCTTCGTCCGTAAAAAGCAACGAACCGTTCCACCCGAATGATCCTGAGCCAATACTCGGTTCGTCCCCATTATTTCCCATCGTAATATCCTTGAACGATGAGGATGTCAACCCATCCGTTATCCATGTTTCATTTTCGAACCTAGATGAGGTTGCCAGTGAAGCATTGCTATCACTGGACAAGGTGCTCGAGGACATGATGTGGTACGAAGATTCATCCGATGAGGATGAATGGTTGGCGAATGTTGCACCTCCAGAGATTATTGTCATAAGCTCGGATGATTCCGATGAAGATAGTGCGGGAGAAAGTTCAACCGTCCATACCGAATGAGGTCGGAGGAAGTTGTACTTGGTTGTGTCTAAATGAATAAATACCAAACTCTTTTGTAGTCACTTTTGTCAGGGATAGTCTTATGTGTAGTTCCAGTTTGTAGTTCGTGCCAAATGTCGAGAATGACAAGAATAATATATCGAGAACAACAGATGAATTGTCGGGTTATCTTATGTGCAGTTATAGTTCGTGGTCTGTGCCAACTGTCGAGAATGACAGAGACTATCTGTCAAGAACGACATATGAACTGTCGGGTTTTGATGTGTAGTTACATTTTGTAGTCGTCCCAACTATTGTGACGATTGAAACAATCTGTCGGGAACGATAGATGAAGTGTCGAATGATCATGCAGTGTAATCTCGATGAATCCATATTTTAGTTGTGAACGTATTATAATGTGTATTACTATCTGCAAACGATAATGGATGTTGAATGGTAAAGTAAGTTTGAAATATTAATGCAAGTTGAAAACGATAATATGCGAACATAAAGAGTAATAACGTCTGCAAACCATAATGAGTATAAAACGATGACATAACTTCATATTGTACAACGTCATTGGGGACATTTAACATACTACTTCAACGACTTCTAGAGATGAAGCCGTTTTACATCGGTTGTGTTACAACGAGATGGGAACATGTTGTCCTGTTATGACCAACTCGATCGCATCAAGTGCATTTCCTGAGTCGTGTGGTAGACTCATATCTGGATCACTTACGTTGTATGGGTGGTTTCCCTGGAGGACGACGCACAACAGGTAGCAAAATAGAAGTACTTGTAATTTCGTTCGGAACAACCCAATCCACTTCCCGCGAAATGGGATATATAGCTTCGCTATAGGCACCCCTCCAGTATTCCAATGTGTAGTAAGGGGAGCATAGATCGTATAATGACGTACCTCTGAAGCAAGTAGCACGAGTTGCATGAACAATAGGCATATGATTTAGCTGGAACTTACGACATGTGTACATGTTTTTGGAAAAGTCTAGCATGTTCATGTCATTGGATTTTCCAACCTTTGTTAAGCTGTCTATCAATGCATGAGCTCGAAGCCTAGTACTGACTTCGAATGTTGTCCGTAACTCACTCTCTATCCTCGAGGATAGTACAGTACTGCATGCGGTTGCATGTGTTCGGCGTTCAAAAAACCACCTCTGCATAGTACTCCGAATGTGTTCGACCAAGCACATGATCGGTAATGAATGGGCATGTCTTAACATTGAGTTCAGAGATTCTGCATTGTTGTTTGTCATAATGTTGTACCGCTGGCCACCGAATAGTGCTCTTGACCAAAATGAAAAATTTGCTCGCTCCAAGTACCCGTACGATCTTGCACTGACCATACGAATCTGACCCATAAGTCTTTCGAACTCTTCGATCCGATAAGTTGTAACAGCTCGTTTGAATAGAAATATTGAACTTGCGTTGTTGTACCGCTGTATTAAGTTCTTTTCCATATGCCACATACAACAACCATGGTGAGATAATGGAAATAAGTGATATATGACTTTTTCAATGCTAGTTTTCCTGTTCGAAACGAATACGAGTTCATCTGAATCGCCAATAAGATCTTTCAAGTTTGACAGAAACCACATCCAGGATTTATTTGTTTCCGCATCCACGATCTCCCATGCTAATGGATAAATCTGCTTGTTGGAATCTTGGGTAGTTGTCAGTAGAAGATTACCTTCATATGGACCTTTCAAGTGACTACCGTCTACACAAATAACTGGCCTCAAGTACTGTTTATAACCACGAATGCTTGCACCGAAAGCTAGGAAGAAGTAATGGAACCTATTATGAGAATCAACTTCGATGTGGGTTACCGTCCCCGGGTTACCCTCTCCTACACTATGCTGATGATTGAGCTCATCTTGTGGTACATTTTGGTGAAACTTTGCTACGTCAAACGAATGATTTGAACAATTTGTATTCATTCCCATGCCAACACTTGGGAGTTCGGCTTCCAAAACAGTAACGCATATGGCAGTTTCATTATGAACTGATATGTACCATTTTAAGTCTTCATCTTCACGTATTTCGGCCGGCGGTATATTCAAGTTCGGGACTTTGAACTTCAATTCAATTTGAGTCCGGTGATCAAGAATACCAAGTTTGTCCTTCAATCGTATCACGAGTTCGGTTATGGTAATACTTGTCGGCACTAATATGGAAGTAGTTTTGTCCCCTCTCCACTTCCATTCATCATTCACATTAACAAACTGTCCCCCATACGACACGATGAATCTCAAATGATTACTCATACCTGAAACATCGTGAATGCGACAGTAAGAATTCTGCACAATAAATATGCCTATGAATGTGGAATTTTTGAATATTGAAATTCATGGAGTAGCATAAGGTGAAATCAATGATGTGTTAACAATTTTCATCTGTCGAATTCGACACATAAATTGTCTATTCGACAGTTCATAAATGTCGGTTTCGACGGATCAAATCTCTAAACCGTCTGCTTCAACAGAACTATTTCATAGATGAACTGCACCTACTGTCGGGAAGTTTGAAAACAATAATGGTGATAATCAATTCTCAACTACCACATGAAAACATCTTCTCATTAATAAATAATTCAATGCTTCATTAAATATGGAAAATCCTTCAGTTTTGTACATGATATTTGTATTTTTATCATTCACAAATATTTCAAAAACTAAACAAATCAATGAATAATAGTTTCAAAAATCTAACCATATTGTATTTACATATAAGAAATAATAATTTATAAAAATAAAATTATTAACAATTTGTAATGGCTAACATCTAAAAATGGATGATGAATTCAATAGTAATGTGTTCTTGATTAAAGAATGAAGAAGATAGAGAAGAAATTAGGGTTTGTGAATTGGGAAGAAGAATATGTGGTGAGATTAATATTTCAAATTATTTAATCTTTTTTTTAAAGAAAACTCATATTATTCAATTATAATATACATATAAACAATTTTTATAATATTTAAAGTAAATCATCACATCATAATATTAATTGCATTCAAATCAAACATTAAATGCTCCTTAAAATGTGCTATTAAGGGTAATCTGGACATTTTACACAAAAAAACGACATTTTTGCTCAAAAAAAGTGAAAATGACAAATTTTTTTGAATTTTCTAATTTAGTGACATTTATGAAAATTCTTCAATTTAAAGTAACTAGAAGGGGTACTAGTGGGAAGAAGGAGGGATAATACCAATATAAATGTTCCACCTAAACAAAAAGAGTATAATTTGTATTGGCAAAGCATGGAGAAAAATGTAAGTAAAAAATAGAGAATACATGGTTCCTCTGCTGACGATGGCTTTTGAGAATTCTCTTCACGTTTCTTCCCAAAAATGTGAAATAGATTAAAACGGCTTCCTGCTCAATTTACAAAAAATTAAAAAATAAAAAAAAATAATTAATAATACTATTAACTGCAATCAAATTATGGTGGAAAACAAAGCAAATTAAACTTGCATCACAGTACATTGTTGGAAATGTGTGCTTGAGCCGTAAAGAAAATAGATTGTAGGCCTTGACTCCATTCCAAAACAATCGGGTTGAGTAATTTTCTCGTAAGAGAATCATGCTAACCTTTTTGAATGATTCCTTAAATCCTAGCATTAACTTGGAAGAAAAACACATTACATATAGACAGGGGCGAATCCAGCTTTTGAAATCAGCTAGGGCGGAGAACGTGGACCGTTGACTGTCGACAATCAACGATCGTAATAGCCAGGTTGTTTATTAAAATTTGATTAAATAATATTAAAAGTTATTTAATATATAAGTAAATGCACTAAAACATAAAAATTATATAATTCAATACAACCCAAAATACTAAAAAAATTAAAAATATACGATACAACCTTACAAACTTATACAACTGCATTTTACGGGGACTCATATTTTAAAAACGTTGTAATATTGCCTCATTTTCAAGTTTTCTGAAAATAATTGACTTCACTATCTTAGGAAAAAAATTTGGCCCAACTTCTCTTCTCAATTAATTTTTTCCACTTATTCTAATTTCCTAAACATAAATTCCCAAATCAATTCAAACAACACAATTTACAGACAATATACATTCAACAGTCCAAATAGAAGTAGTCAACAAAATAGAACCAAAACAAACATGAGAGAAAGAGTAACTGTGAGGGAAATGCGCACGGCTCACCTGAGGGGCAAATCCAGCCACCAGTCCGGTCGAAGCAGTGGCGAAAGATTCTGAGACCAAAACGGCAGAACATGTCATTGGTGGCGCCGGTGACTTTCTCCTCGTCCTCGCGGCCTTGCCCGTCGTCACCCGTGGAGTCACCGCGTCGGTAGCAACTGCTGCGGCCTGCAGTGCTGCCTCTGCTTCGGCCTTCGATCTCGAATGGAAATCATGGGATCAATCAATCAATCAATGGAATTAGGAATTTAGGAAGGGTAGGGTTTGAGGTTTCAGATTCAGTTCACAATTTGGAATCTGATTGGAGAGTTATTTAGGGGAAATACATATTAAATACAATGGATTATGGACCATGATTCCTTGTCATTGATTTGGGCGGGCCATGGGCCTAATGTTTTTAAACAAAAAAGAGGCCCATGTCAATTTCATCACTCATCAACCAAAAAAAAAAAAAAACATTAGCCGGTCATCTTCTCTTTCCCTCCTCTGCAATTGCAAACTGCACCTGCGGTCCTGATAACTGAAGATTCCGACGGATCCAGCACGGGCGGCCGCGGGGGTTGGTCAAGTGCTGGATCCACCCCTGCATATACACCCACGGAATAGGGAAATAAAATAAATTGTACCTGAAGGAAAGAAGAAGCTGAAGCATGAGCAACATCTTTTTATTGGAACCGCTTCTTCTTCATGACTTTGTTGAACTATATCAATCACTACATATTTGGATTCTTCTTTGTTTGAATCCTCTGAGCGCATAACCCGTTCATTGTGTGATGGTTCCAAAAGAGGAGCAGCCAAACCAGTATCTACAAACAAGAAATTAAATATATCATCCCTCATACAATATCATATAAAATATTCGCTTCGCTGAAATTTCTAATTACTTTGCAATCATATTTATGACGAGTACTGATGTAAATGTAAATCGGATCTTCTTTACATCTATTCAAGACGTGATCCAACCACCTGAATCATTGCTCTCTTAATTTTTGATCAATTAGTTAAGCTGTTTACCTGCATTATTGTTCAAGTAAATGTCGTCTGCTATTCCCTTCTTCTCAGCCTCATTTTCGCTATTTAAATCCAATACTTCCATCCTACCCTTATCACCACAACAAAACAAAACAAAATACTCACATGCTTTCTGATGAACTAGTTTCTGAACCTTTATATAAAAAATTTAAGTTCTATATTTATGTGTATGAAAGCAAGCTGTGCACGTAGCTGTATCTATATATTGTTAATTTACCTGTTAAACATACATCTTTATTGTTAATGTTTTCTTCTTTTTTAAATTCTATTTCAAGATCCTGGTTTAATGAGTCACATGACTCATGAGCTGTCTGCTGTGGTGTGAACATTTAGAGAAGATTAGATTAACGTGATGGGCTTTACAAGGCAGGTCAGTTGGGGAAAACAATATTATTAGTTGTTTAGAAGTGCTTAAATTTCAACTATTTAAAAGTATTGGTTATTTAATAGAGATTTTTATTGACTTTTATGTCTTTAATTAATTTTTTTTATTTTTAAATCTCTGTAAGTTGTGGATATTAAATTGACAAGACTTCTAAACTTTTGAATTGAAATTATATGCAGCTGTTATTAAGAAAAACTTGTAGTTAAACGAATGGAATCAAAGCAACATCAATAGTTTTTTCGTCAACTAGTTGATCAGTTCAATATTAAAAGTTGTCATTCTCCTCCCTCCATTTGCAGTTATCTTTCTTAATTCCTTCACACAACGAATTAACCAATCACTGGTCAATCTCAGAGATCTCATCTCATTGGCTGAAAAACTAGAGGCCTGCTAATCAAGTTAGATTCTTTCTCGCATTAAGTGTAAATCATGTTATAGTCAGTTGATTACACTAATGAGATATACTTATTTAGCATTTATGTGCTCCCCCCTCCATACTCTTTCGATGATGACATTGACTCGCTCGGATGCGATCAAATCAAGGAAAAGGAGAGGAATCAAGTCAAACAAAATTTTTAAAGCTTTCATGTTTAAGACATGGTTTATATTTACAAAGAAAGTTAAGTGAACAAGAAAGAATGTGATATATTTTGAACGATCTCTAATTATTTTACTATCATTACGAAATCTTATAATTTGTGCTTGGATATCATTTGAATAAAAATTCGGTTTATTCTTTGAGGTTAATTGAAGTAGCATGAATCGAGGTGTATATGAACTTGCATGGTAAACTGCGTCAGAAGTCCTTAGTGGATGAAATTTGAAATTTCTAGATTGTTGCAGTGTTCTAAAAAGCTCGAGTTTATAGCATGTTATGAGGTATCAAACCATGGAATATGGCTGTGAAATTTGATAATTTAGGTTGCGCATTATAGACAATATATAAAGAACACTCAAGTTATTTTGTGACAATAAATCAACAGTACTATATTCCAATAACAATATGAGCTCGACGAAGTCAAAACATATAGAGATCAAGTTCCTGACTGTTAAAGAAAGAGTTTAGAGTGGACATGTGTCAATAGAGCATATTGAGACAAACTCCATGGTTGCAGATCCGCTTACTAAGGATTGATACTCAAGGTCTTTCGTGAGTATACTGCTCATATGAATGTAATATCTCTTGAGGATATCTAGTTTTAGTGGGAGTTTGTATTTATGCTTTTTTCATATTAGACACATATACTGTCATTTTGGATATGGTTTATGGTTAAAGTTATTTTTGGTTATAAAATTTTTGGTTTATTATCTCTGAACTTGTTTGAAAATTATCTCACTAAAGTATTAAGGTGGACCAGTTGGAAATAGGCATGTTAAGATCACATCATATGTAATTTTCATGCTACACATCCATACTTGATCCATGTCATTCAGTTATGTCGATATACGTGACCATTGATGGATTTAGTTACGATAAAAGTAGCGAAAACCACTTTGATCTTATATTGATATGATTGATGTACCAGATTATTTGGGGACGCATTCGGTAATGATAGCAAAATTCTGAGTACTCATAATGTTATATTTAATGCACAATCATAAGGTAACACATATATCTCAAGTGGGAGATTATAATGATTTTTTAATTAATCATGTAGGCTTATATGTGAATTATTGTGTATTAAATTAAAGTGATAATTACATAAAACCAGAATTTTAAAAATTCAATTTCAAAAATCAGATATAAATTTTATTTATACAAAAATCAGATATTAATTCAAATATTTAATACTACCTAAACCCTAAAACCCTAAAATCCCAAATCATTATCCATATCTTTCTTCTCTCACTCCCTCTCATTTCCTTCTGCCGACAGCTTCGACATCAACAGGTAAAATAAAGCACTTTTCGGCTCTTGTGCCTCTCGCGATGTCGTGACGTTCGCGCACCTATATTGATGTCGATCTCTCTCTCCTTTCGCTCATTTCCCTTTCCTTTTTTCTTTTTTCTGCGACGTGTAGCTATGTAAATGGTGTTGGTAGTGGCAGTGGTGCGTTGTGGGCATGACGTTGCAGATCTCTGATCTGAAGGCATCGATGCAGCATGTTTTGAGTTCGGCAGCGTCATCCCCGTGTTCGAAGCTTTGAGAGTGATAGCGTCATCTCTGGCAACACGACATAGCAACGGTGGCTCTAGTTAAATCTGGAGAGTTCAGATGACGATGGGTTCAGATGGTGCAGCGGTGGTTTTGTGGCTGCGATGCAGTATGGTTGGTGGTTATGGTGTACGGTGGTTGGGTGTGGTGTTGGGTACGATGGTGATGTGTTGTGGTGGTGTGCGGTGGTTCAATGATTGGGTGCAGTTGTGTGGTTGGGGCGCTATGTGCGGTGGTGGTTGTGTAGTGGTGTTGACCAGTGGTTGGGTGAGGTGACGATGGGCTCAGATTGTCCGTGTGGTGGTGGTGGTTTGTGAGATCTGCAAGCGAAGCAGATTTATGGTATGTTTTGGTTGGGAAGTGGTGGTTCTAGTAGCGACGGTGGCAATGGTACCGCAGAGGCAGTGGTGAGGTGGTGTCGTAAATATTGCTGGTGGTCACAAATTATTTGGTCATTTGTGATCAATAAACAATATGTGACCAATGAAAAATATAAATTGTGACCAAAAAATAATTTGTGATCTAAAAATTTGTTAATTTGTGACCGATAATTTGACAATTTGTGACGTCTACTAAGTTGTGACTTATAATGTTTGTGATTTGTGACCGATGAATAAGTTGTGATGTTTCAATTTTTTATTTATGACCGATAAACAAATTGTGACTTATAAATTTTTGAATTGGCACCGTAAAATAATTTATGACTTATAAAATTTCTGATTTGTGACAGTAAAACAATTTCTGACTTATAAAATTTTTGAATTGTGACCGTATAATACGTATAAGATTCATGAATGGTAACCGTACAATAATTTGTGACATATAAAATTTTTAAATTGTGACCGTACAATAATTTGTGACCTATAAAATTTTTAATTTTTTATCGTAAAATAATTTGTGACTTATAAAATTTCTGATTTGTGACTGATGAACAAATTGTGACCTATAAAATTTTTGAATTGTGATCGTAAAATAATTTGTGACGTGTAAAATTTATGATTTATGACCAATTATATAGATATTGTGACCAAATTATATGGAATTGTGATTTTAATATATTTAATTAATAAAATATATGTTTAATTAATTAATTTATAAATAAAAATTTTTAAAAAATATGATATTTGAAATTTTAAACCTTAAAAAATCTGAAATTTGAAATTTTAAACCTTATTTTTTAAATTTGAAATTGGTGAAATTAAACCTCTTAGTTATGAAATTTTTCCTAAATTAAAAGCTATCAATTCTGATTAAAAGCTAGCAATATGTCACAAGTTAATTATGTCTAAGTGATTAGTCAAACAATCCAATTAAGCCTATCTTTGAATACCGCAACAATATCAAAACAATAAATAAAGCAGTAAACAACACAAAATTGTTCACGGAGAAACCCAACGTGGAAAAAACTCCGAGCACTTTGTCAGTCAAAGATCCACTATAAACTGTCAATTAACTTACAGACCACCAGCAAAGTTGACAACACAAGCTTTCTGATCTCCTGTCTGAAGTGCGAAGCAGCCCTCCTGGAATGTGCACACGAACACCAATCCCGGCTCTTCTTTGTAAAGCAGTCCTCCTGGAATGAGCACACGAACTCCAATCCTGACTCTTTACGCAGTTTATCTCCTGTAGATCTTCCCCAAAGAACTCCTCATTCTTTAGTTCTTCCTTGATCTTCAATGCAGCACAGTTGACGACACAATCTAGCAGCAGATCCAAGCGAAGAATACAATTCAATGTTTGATTTGGCTCTTTGATGTTTTCACAAGGTTTGGCGCATAAACAATGGAAGGATTGAACTTTGAATATGATGAAGCATGAATTCTCTCAAGAATGTAATATGTTCAACCTCTTCACAGTAGAAAACGCGACGCCAAGAATTTATATGTTGGACGAAATAGGTTGTATGGGCCAAGTAAAAATCTCGGGAATAGAAATTAGGTCTGGCCGTAAAATAGGTCGCTCGAGCGAGAAGGCAGTTTCGCTCGAGCGAAGGGTCTGTCGCTCGAGCGACAGTGGGGCAAAGGTTGAGCGAGGTAGTCTCTGTTCCATCCGCTCGAGCAGCACTCCGACGAGCAGCTAGCGAAAAATCAACGTGAATCCTTCTTGTTCCAAACATGGAACCCCGAACCCTAAGCTAACCTACCAACTATGAAACTTTACAATTCAGTCCCTAAACTTTTATAATTGTTCAAGTTGGTCAATTTGTTCACAGAATCGCCAATACAAAATATAAACCTAACAAACTCCCCATTTGACATTCTGTGACAAAACACAATACAAAACAAACAACAACCTATCAAAACTACCCAAGTCCAACTAAACCAACTGAATGAGCTTCCACGTTGTTAAACATGTATCCTGAAATCAAAAACTCACAACCCAGTGTAAAAGCACGTGATACAGGAAATAAGTAATAAAGTACTTAGAAGCATTATCAGTGAAAACAAGCAGACTAGTTTGAGATGCAGTATTAATGTTAACCAAAACACCATAACCACATTAATACCACAAAACATCAAGAAAACTCAAACAGCCATGCATGAAATGCAACACAATTTGCAATGTGCATGCTCCCCCTCAGTGCATGATATGCAATGCAACTGTAATGCCACTACTGCAAAATATAAGTGATAACGCAGTAGAAAATGTATCTATGTCTCACCCCTACGACCCCTCAGACATGTATAAGAGTCAAATGTCAAAAAAATGTGTATGATTAGATCTCTCCCTTACTATACAATCATCTTCCCCTTTTTGTCACAAATGTCGACGGAGCAAAATCACACAACAATACACAAATGAATGCCAAGAATAGACAGATCAAGCAAAAAACAATAGATTATATATATCAATGAACTAGACAACTTGTTCAAAAAAATGGACAATACATCATAAGGGAGCCTAATGTCTAGTCAATCGTCAAAGCGTGCAAAATCTACAATGAAGATCCATATACTATGTCGCGGGAGCATCATCCTCACCAGAGGCATCAGGATCATCACTTTCATAGTCCCAGTGCGCAAGCATCCAGCGCAAACGACACTGAACATTCATAACCTTTCCATACAAGGCAGTGACCTCTGCCCTCATCTGAGTCACCTTTGTAAGTAGCCGAGCCTACTGGCTAATCATAGTAGACATCTGGCCCATCAAGGCGGCCATGGGATCAACAGTTGAAGAAATAGGAGGGACGGAAGAAGACGTAGAAGGAGGAACGTCAGAAGTGGACGGAGCCTCACAAGGTGGAATGGAGGACGGATCAGTAGAGAGAAGATCACCAATAGGGTCAGCTGGCACTACAGGATCAGTAGGCGCAGCCTGAGTAGAAGATGAAGTAGCATGTGATCGACTCTGCAAAATGTGGTATGACTGATCGGTCGACCAATCCGACAAGTGGAACCCTCGGGAAAAACAACACTAAGGACGGTGACCAACCGATGTATAAGGCAAGCATAAGGAAGACCTATCCTACGACCAGGGACTCTGAAAGTACGAAGAATATGCTGGCACAGGAAAGTAGGAAGATCAATTGAGTCACCATGAACTAGGGCGTATAGAAATCGAGCCCTATCAGATGGTAAAGAAGAAGTGTGTGCGACCGGCCACAGGTTCGTGCACACAATGCGCAACAATACCTGTCGCTCGGTCGAGAGCGATCCAGTGCGGACTGTAGTCGAACCCCCTACCAATGGGGTATCGAACAGAGTAGAATAAACCACAGTATCAGAAGGACCAGTCTCAGCAGAAAGATAAGGAAAGATCGGGTGATGAACCCGAGGAATATGAAGAGACTCGGCCAAAACATTAGGAGAGAGCTTAAGAGTACGAACTCTAATATAGAGTCTAAATGAGGTATCACAAACCTCATGGATGTTCGCGAAGAACTCCTGAACCAACAGACTAGGAGGGGGAACCAACCCAGTCAACAAAGACTTCCACCTCGAAAAATGAAAATGGTAGCAATATCGGGGGATAAATCAGCTAAAATAACCTCACGGTCTATGAGGACAAGACTATGTGATAACTGAGAAATAAACACCTCGAAAGCAATGGAAGAAACAAAATGCATCCGATTGTAGGAGGAAGATCCACTAGTCTACTGTGTGGTGGTCCGAGCTCTCTTTGGCGGCATCTGGAACATGATTACCGAACAAACATGTCAAGAGATGCTACAAAAGAGAATGTAGACCACACAAGTGGCCATGCAGTCTGATGCATGAAGATGCGTGAACATGATGTGCAAGTGAAGCAAACACGTAAAACCATGCAAATCAATTTATGAAATGCAAAACACGGCAAACATATGCAACATGCTCGTAAAACAAAGCAAATGAGTCAAAGAAGATAGTGCATGGGCATAGTGCAGTGAATGCAGGACGGAGGTGTAATGATGTCTAGATGGAGGTGCAAAATGAATGATATGGCGCTTAAACCAAAATTCAACGCCAATCAACTCCAAATTGACATGTGAGTGCATAGAAGTGTTCATGGCACGGGATACGACTCGTGTGTGCAAAAGTGTAGCAAAAAGTACACGAACACGTGAATGAGACATTTCATCGAACACCTTGAGTGCAATGAAGATTCATGGCATTCAATGCACAATCCAACACACCCAATGCCCACACATCAACACACAATGAAGAATAACACACTTAGCATCGAAACACATCTCAAGACTTAACAAAATCGACCAATAGAAGCAAGAGGACAAGAACATGTATTTCACATTCAAGAAAATGGGTAAAATCACCAAAATCATGCAAAATTTCGAATCACATTAAAACAATTGCATTCTCACAACATTAACATACTCAAAATCCATGAATTCATGTGAAAAGTTAGGGCAAATAGCAAAGAAAATAAAAAAGTCCCAATTATGTCAAAAACAAGGGTTTGATCAATTTACCTTCGAAAATTTTGAATTGAGTGAAGAAAATGATGTTAATGAAGGCCAAACTCGTTGTCCACGCCTTGGAGTGTGAGAAATTGCAAAAATCTTGGTGAAAGAAGTCAAATTTTGAGAGAGAGATGCAAAAAAATGAGTGAAAAATGAATTGGGATCTTGCCTTATAAGCGATGGTCGAGCGAAGCTCGAGCGAAATCAATCTAAAGGTGTCGCTCAAGTGACATTCAAGCGAAAAATAGCACCAACATTTTAAAAAATTCAATTTCAGGCACAGGTTTCTAAAAATGGCAAATATAGCACATATTTAAAAAAAATTGTTCTAACACCACTTGATTTTTAACCAACAACAAGAAAATGAGTAAAATATGGAGGCACAGACAATGAACTATTCATCTAGACAATCAAAATATGGGTCAGGATACGAAATTAGGCTCTGATACCAATTGAGAAACTCGAGATTCGACCCAACTATACCTAGAGGGGTGATTATGTGTAATGCAGAATAATCAAAACTAATTAACCAGCAACATGTCACAAGTTAATTATGTCTAGGTGATTAGTCAAACAATCCAATTAATTCTATATTTGAATACCGCAACAATATCAAAACAATAAATAAAGCAGTAAACAACACGGAATTGTTCACGGAGAAATCCAACGTGGAAAAAACTCTGGGCACTTTGCCAGTCAAAGATCCACTATAAACTATCAGTTAATTTACAGACTACCAACAAAGTTGAAAATACAAGCTTTCTGATCTCTTAGCTGAAGTACGAAGCGGCCATCTTGGAATGTGCACATGAACACCAATACCAGCTCTTCTTTGTAAAGCAGTCCTCCTGGAATAAACACACGAACTTCAATCATGACTCTTTACACAGTTTATCTCCTGTAAATCTTCCCCAAAGAACTCCCCGTTCTTTAGTTCTTCCTTGATCTTCAATGCAGCACAGTTGACGACACAATCTAGCAGCAGATCCAAGTGAAGAATACAATTCAGTGTTTGATTTGGCTCTTTGATGTTTTCACAAGGTTTGGCTCATAAACAATGGAAGGATTGAACTTTAAATATGATGAAGCATGAATTTTCTCAAGAATGTAATATATTCAACCTTTACACAGTAGAAGATGCGGCGCCAAGAATTTATATGTTTGACGAAATAGGTTGTATAGGCCAAGTAAAAATCTTGAGAATAGAAATTAGGTATGGCCGTAAAATAGGTCGCTTGAGCGAAAAGGCAGCTTCGCTCGAGCGACAGTGGGGCGAAGGTTGAGCGAGGTAGTCTTAGTTCCATCCGCTCGAGTAGCACTCCGGTGAGCAGCTATCGAAAAATCGATATGAATCCTTCTTGTTCCAAACATGGAATCTTGAACCCTAAGCTAACCTACCAACTATGAAATTTTACAATTCAGTCCCTAAACTTTTATAATTGTTCAAGTTGGTCAATTTGTTCACAAAATCGCCAATACAAAATATAAACCTAACATAGGTTTTGAAACATCTAATTAAAGTGTGGGCCTTTATGTGTAGAGATCATGCATGTTCCTAATTTTATGATAGGCCAAATTAGGTTAACAGACCTCATGGTCCCCGAATCAAATAGTGATTGTTTATTCTGTTCTGACTTCCATCATCAAAGAGAAAAAATGGACAATGTGTTGATTTGGAAGACTAAAGCCACACGACTCGTTAATTGCATTAACTATGTCTGATTTAGGTATGCTTCTGCTTTTAATCATAAATTCTTGGTCATCCAACATAAAAGATCATTATGACGGTAATATTTTTTTATTGTACAACTCATCCAATTTAGCATGCAAGAGTATACAATTTGAGGTGCAAACATATGACAGACGGAAAATATTTTGAAAAAGTTCTCCAAAAAAGAAGGCCGAAAGATCCAGTCTCTGAAAACTTTGATACATTGTGCTTTTCCAAACATAGAAGTTTATGCTGATCATTTACATACCATGGTAAACCATGTTATTCTTATGCCTACAAATAAATGTGTTGACTATATTAACAAACTTCTGCTTGAACAAATTCCTGGTCAAATTTTCATATACTATAATTTTGATGAAGCAATTGAGAAATCAGAATAGAGCGTACAAGAAGATTTCTTGAATACTTTGACATCAAATGGTATTCCACCTCATGAATTGAAGCTTAAGATAAATTGTCCTATAATGTTATTGTTGAATATTAATCCTTCTGAAGGGTTATGCAATGGAACACGTCTTACTTGTCGAAAATTTGAGAGAAACGTTATTCTTGCTAAAATCACTACTGGCGAATATTGTGGAAAACATGTTTTCTTACCGAGGATCCCTTTTATACTCCCTTAAATCTGATCGAACCACAATTCTATTTAAAAGGACTCAATTTCCAATTAGGTCATGCTTTACAATGACAATAAATAAAGCTCAAGGTCAAACACTTGATTTTGTCAGTTTGTATATTCCAGAACCAGTTTTCTACTATGGTCAGTTATATGTAGTGTTATCAAGAGTAAAAACAAACAAATCTCTAAAAGTTTTACTGAAACCATCAACCACAGATACTTCGCACAACTCATGTACTGAAAATGTTGTCTATAAGAAAATTCTTTCCTTTATACATTCATAGAACAACCTTCTCACAGGTATATTTTATGATATTTGAAACATTATTAAAATTTCCTGCTATTCACTATTTTCATAACTTATTTCGTATATTTATAAAACAGTATTTTAATATGCAGAAAATAATATTTTTCATTTTATATACATGTTATCAGAAGTTCTATTGATGTTATTCAAAAGTTCAAATCAATTCTCTATTGCGTCTGTATATTTCACAGGTATGAATTAATTTAAAAATAAAATATAAATTTTTTTATGAAGATCTAATACACTATGTCATTATATTTTTCCAACATTTGTATAGTTCTCAAAAATAATTTTTCATTATTTTTTAGACTATCTACCACATTTTCCTGCAAATAAAATATTAATTCATCCACAAAAGATGTCATATCGGTGTAAGTGGTGATACCATCTCACATGTCCTTTCTGAGTAAGTTTTGTATCCATACAATATCCATTGAACTCTTGATATGTTTAATATAGTAAGACTAAATAATAAAAACAAGTACACACATGTGTTGTAGATAGTGATCTCCGTATTTCTCTTATTTCATTGTCATATATGTACTATTATTTATCATTTCACAAATTCCTCCGAATCCATTTTTTTGTTTGTTCACGGCACCTTTAATATAAAATTTTCCTTATATCGAAACTGGTTTTGTAGGTACTTGATCTCTGTGATCCTCCATGCAAATTAATGAAACAAGTTAATATATTACCCCAGTCTTTAGGATTTGCAGTTCAGTAGATTTCTCAAGTATGGTTAGTCTGTTAATAATGTTTTTCATTACTTTAGTCGAATATATTCATTGACATTTTGTTATATGATTGGACACAGGTTTTCTGTTACTAGCAAGAGTCCCATCTTCTCGAAGGCATCCACGATTATTGTATTCGTACAATTTGTAGTCTATCAAGATCTTTTAATGTTGTCATGTGGCATGTTACACGGAGCGTGTCTCCGTGGAGTACAAGGGAATGAAACAGAGAAGTTCCTTTCCTATTTTAAGCCATGTATAATACCTCAAGAATGTGGAGTTGCTTCAGGTTTCAAGCATGTGGAGGCCGAAAAGCATAAAATCCGCTTGTATATATGCAAAGGAAAGCACGTTGTTCATGTGAAAGAGGTAAGTTTTATGTTTCTCACTCTTCCTGGTGATGATTCATCATAAAAATCTTTTTACTAACAGCTTCTTATATCTTGGATAGGTGTGTTTTGCTCGATCTTCACTCAGTCATGATGACATCTTTATTCTCGATACCAAATCTAAAATCTTTCAGTTCAACGAGTCCAACTCATGTATTCAAGAAATGGCTAAAGCACTGGAAGTTTTAGTGCAAGAACAGGAAGGAAATGGTTTTTAAGAGTGGCGGACCAACTTAATGTTTCCAAGCTTTGGAAATTACAATGAGATGCATGAGGATTGGGAACTGAGGAGAGTTCCGACCAGTCCCGACCCATTGCACCATAATGGCCATACTCCAACAAAGCCCTAGACGTTATGAAAACTAAACTCTTCTCTCATTTTATTTTAAGTTCAAAAGACAGGAAAAACAAAAACAAAAACAAACAAAAAAAGTCAATCTATAAGTTGGTCTAAATATAATATATATGTTTGTGTAGAGTAACTTGGGTCCTTTGCTCCTTTTTCTTATGTTTCTTTTTGTCTTGGAATATATGGAGGACCTTATACTGTATGTAAGTACTTGTAGGCTTTTTGAGGGTTTTAAGGGGACATTATGCCCCGTTTTGTTACCTACTGTTCATGGTATTTGTTAGGGTGTACACACATGTTAATTAATAGTTTATCTTTTCAAGTATTTGCACGATTATTTTGCATACCTTCACATATTTGCATACGCATCAAGTGAATGCACAAGAAATTGAACTTGTGATGGTGTTAAAATATAATTTTGACAGCATAATGACAATTGACCAGAAATCACAATAGAATCACATGATCTGATTTTGGAATTTAGTTGAACATGTTACACACAACACATTCACGAGAATTTCTTATGTTGGAAAGAAATTCTTAACATTCAAAACGCTAATATTACCTTCAAAATAACACAACATGTGCATTGCACGGGCAAAAACTAGCATGGAGAAAAGTTTCTCATAGTGATAACACTATAACATTATGGAACTTGCAGATCTTTCAAAATTCAAGTTTCATCAGGAGACATCTTTTGTTTCGACTAGGATTTCGCTATTTTTTTGTTTTGTAAAATTCAATGTTATATCTCCTTCATTCTTATTATTTTATTTTCTTTCTAAAATGACATATACTTGAAGCTTGAGATTTTATTTTTTTATTGCATAATTTTACTAGATCTCATCCAAATAATTGATTGTTAAGTGTAAAAAACTATATTATGCATTCAATACTTAAGAAAATGCTACCAAAAAATGGAGATAAATATATTTTTTTGGAATGCTAACATTACCTCCGTAATCACATTGTTCATGCATTGCACAGGCAATAGACTAGTTTATAGATAAAAAGTGTACTTGACCAGTTTAAATTAAAAATTGACCTTTGCCAAACATACATTGTTACACTTTCTCTTAGTCAGAACTTAACATTGGGAAAAATTACAAAGAATGTAAACGTCCACATTATTCCATTAGGCCAGGGAACTGTTAGATATTTATACAATAAATATAATATGTGAAAGAAATAATTAATTCAAATGAAGTGTTCAATTGGTGAAAAGTGTGGAATTTGTGTGGGAGGTCAGGGGTTCGAGTATCACCTCACGCATTATATTAAAATATGACCGTTTTTAACTATCCAGTATTTAACAACCTATTACCACTAGCCATAAAAATTGCAAATAATACTAGATCATGGTGGAGTCAGTTACATCATTTATTATCTATATAAACACATCATTTATTACCTATATAAACACACATCTAGGCATTATAAAACCACTACAAATAAAAATTGTATCTTCCTATTCAGAAAAAATATTATACTCAATTTTACATATTTTCTGGAGTACACTTGAAAGTTCTGAAAATCATTTGTGATTGCTACACAATTGATTTATTTGATCATTGTATTCTGGAGGTGATTGTTCATTTGGTCGCAGCAGTTATCAATGGACAATTTTGCTTTAAGACATCGTGTTGTCACAAGATTCGATCAATCGATAAGTTCTATTTCTGCACTTTACTATTTTACAACTAATAATATATTTCTAACAATCTAAATCAAAATTTTACATTTTAATTGGTTGACATGTCTGCAATAGATATATATATGTTCCTAAGTATTCTAAAAAGCCTGAATTATTTGATGGAAAGAATTTTAAGAGATGGCAAATGAAGTTACAATTTTATTTGACAAATCTTAAAGTTGTTGATGCTATTAAATATGATAAACTTGTTTTTGAAATTGCTAATAAGCCTACTAATAAGGAAATGCCAGATTTGGCTAATTGGGAACATAAGGATTATATGTGCACATACTATATTCTGAATTGTTTGACGTTGGATTTATATGATGTTTACTGGTCGTGTAAGTCTACTAAAGAATTATGGAACTCATTAGAAAAGAAATATGCCACTGAAGATGCTGGAACTAAGAAATTTGTTGTGGAAAATTTCTAGATTTTAAAATGGATAACATTAGAACGGTGGTCAGTCAAGTTGAAGAATTACATATTATAATTCACAAAATTATTGCTAAGGGATATAAAATATGTGAGGACCAGTGTATGCTATAATTGAAAAATTACCACCTTCTTGGAAAGAGTATAAAAACAGTTTGAAG
Organism: Fraxinus excelsior; assembly: GCA_019097785.1. Lineage (NCBI taxonomy): Eukaryota > Viridiplantae > Streptophyta > Magnoliopsida > Lamiales > Oleaceae > Fraxinus > Fraxinus excelsior. The sequence goes on from JAGHKM010000024.1 coordinate 221,102, forward strand.
TATAAAAGAAAAGAAATGTCATTAGAGAATTTGATTATCAGAATTAGGATTGAGGAGGACAATAGAATGACAAAACGTAAGGAGAGACTAGATTTGAATACAAAGGCTAATCTTATTGAAGGAAGTTCTGGTAGTAAAAAAGTCGTTGGAAATTTTACTAAAAGTCAGAATTTTAAAGGCAGAATCAAGGGAAAGCAATTCATAGGAAAGAACAATTGGTGTAAACCCCCATTTAAAAATAAAATTGTTGGTGACTGTTTTGTTTGTGGTAAACCAGGTCACTTTGCAAATGATTGTCGACATAGGAAAGGAAAAACTGTGAAGAATCAGGCACATGTAGTAGAGGATGGGAATCTCTCTGCTATGGTGATAGTTTTTAATCTAGTAAGCAACATGATAGATTGGTGGGTAGATTCTGGAGGTACCAAACACATTTACTGCACGAGAGGTGCATTTTCTTCATTCACTCCTGCTAGTGATGGAGAATGTCTATTTATGGAGAATGCTTCCTCCAAAATCGATGGGAAAGGAACTATGACACTTAGATTTACTTCTGGAAATATCCTTAGTTTGAAGGATGTCATTTATGTACCTGATATTAGGGAAAATCTAGTGTCTAGATCTATTTTAGTCAAAAAGGGATTTAAAATTGTATTTGAGAGTGATTAAGTTGTACTGTCTCCTTTCCCAACAAAAAAGGGATTTAAAATTGTATTTGAGAGTGATTAAGTTGTACTGTCTAAGGGTGGTACTTTTGTTGGGAAAGGATATTCAGATGAGATTCTATTTAAACTAAATGTTTATGTGATTAATAATAAAGCTTCTTCTGTTTACTTGTTGGATTCTTATAATTTATGGCATGCTAGACTTAGACACGTTAACATAAATTCTATTAAAAAATTAATGAGATTGGGAAACATTCTCAAAATTGACAAGTTTCCTAGTACAAAGTATGAAACGTGTGTTGAATCTAAGTATGCTAGCAAACCATTTCCAAATGTTGATAGAACTACTTCAATTTTAAGTTTAATACATACTAATTTATGTAATTTAAAAGGATATGTTACTCGTAGTGGAAATCAATATTTTTTAACTTTCATTGATAATTACTCTTGATATTGTTACATTTATCTTCTTAAGAGTAAGGATGAAAGTTATTCAAAATTTATTTCATATAAAACTAAAGTAGAAAATCGGTTAGACAAAACTATTAAAATTTTAAGATCCGATGGGGAAGGAGAATATACAGGTGAACTTGGTCAATTTTGTGTTGATAATAATGAGACTACTCCACCATATTCTCCTCAATCTAATGGTGTAGCTGAAAAGAAAAATAGAACTCTAAAGGATATGGTCATTTCAATGCTAAACTCTTATGGATTACCTTTTAACATGGAAGGGGGAAGCCCTTCTTACTGCAAGTTATATTCTTAACAGAATTCCCAATAAGAAAAATGATAAATCCTCTTATGAAGTGTGGAAATATAGAATACCTTCATATAAATATCTTAAAGTGTGAGGGGGTGTCTAGCTAAGGCCTCTATTCCAACACCTAAGATAACTAAACTGGGTCCAAAAAATTGTTGATTGTGTTTTCATAGGCTAAGCTCTTCACAGTAATGTCTAGATTTTTAGTTATTGACTCTTATATTTTGATTGAAAAGAACACAATCTTTGAAACTAGAGATGCAGAATTTTTTGAAAATAGATTCCCTTTTAAAAAAAAGTTTGCAGGACCAAGTAGCTCTCTTAGTGTTCCTACTAGTGTTAGAGAGAAGCCTACCAAATTAGAAGAAGCTAAAATTAGGAGAAGCAAAAGACCTAGGACTACTACTTCTTTTGGTCCTGAGTTTCTAACCTACTTAGTAGAGGATGATCTTAGCACATTTGATGAAGCTATGTCTTCACCAGATTCTATATTTTGGAAGGAAGCTATAAATAGTGAATATGATTCCATTATGTTTAATAACACTTGGGAATTAGCAGACTTGTCTCGAGGATGTAAAACCATTGGGTGTAGATGAATATTTAAGAAAAAACTTAAACCTGATGGTTCGATTGATAAATTTAAAACAAGACTTGTAGCTAAAAGCTATGAACAAAAAGAAGGAGTTGAGTTTTTTGATACGTATTCACCTGTTTCTAGGATTACCTCTAATATGATGTTAATTGTGATTGCTTTATTGTATAATCTTATTATACATCAAATTGATGTCAAGACTGTCTTTTAAATGGAGATTTAGAAGAAGAGATTTATATGGACCATCATGAGGGATTTGTCATAGAAGGCCTTGATGATAAAGTATGCAGACTTAAAAAATCCCTTTACGACCTTAAACAAGCCCCTAAGCAATGACAAGCCCCTAAGCAATGGCATAAAAAATTTGATACAGTTTTGACATCTAATGGTTATATGATAAATGAAGCTGATAAATGCATATATAGCAAATTTGATTATAATTGTGGTGTTATAATTTGTTTATATGTTGATGATATGCTGATAATGGGAACTAGTTTAGATGTGATTAATAAGACTAAATGGTTTCTGAAAAAGCACTTCGAAATGAAAGATTTGGGTGTTGCTGATGTTATTCTAGGAATTAAAATAGTAACACATTTTGAAGGAATTACTTTAACCCAATCACATTATGTAGAAAAAGTACTTAAGAAGTTTAATCAATACAATTGTATTCCTGCTAAAACACCTTATGATGCAAGCCGTCATTTGAGAAAACATTCAGGTCTTAGTGTTTCTGCTTTAGAATATGCTAGAGTGATCGGTAGTCTCATGTATCTCATGAACTGTACCAGACCTGATATAACATATGTCGTCGGTAGACTTAGCATGTATACTAGTAATCCTAACAATGAACATTGGGATGCCCTTATTCGAGTCTTAAGGTATTTGAGATACACTCTAAACTGGGGAATACATTATACTAAATTTCCTACTGTACTTGAGGGATATTGTGATGCTAATTGGATTTTCGATACCAATGAAAGTAAATCTACAAGTGAATATGTATTTACATTAGCAGGTGGTGTTGTATCTTGGAAATCCACTAAGCAAACTTGCATTGCGAGATCTACTATGAAATTAGAGTTCATAGCATTGAATGAGGCAGGTAAAGAGGCTAAATGGTTAAAGAATTTTCTTATGGATGTTCCTTTGTGGTCCAAACCACTTCCAGCTATCTATGTCCATTGTGAAAGTTAATCAGCTATTTGAAGATGGGATTATAGCTTTTGACTATGTAAAGTTAAGTGATAATATTCCTGACCACCCATCGACATTGACCAAAGATTAGCTAGAGAGTTAGTTTAGAAAACATCGAGGGGATGAGGATAAAGCCTATTACAAACTAGATCACCCATAACAAAAACTCAACCTTGCAATTGGAGATCCCATGGACAAGATTCCATTGGATAACAAATTTATTGGAGTTTTCTGTGGGGGTACCACATTGAATTTATTCCAAACCCCTCCCTATGATGAGTAGTACCAACTGTATTGATTAGAGGATGAGCAAATGCTCTTAATGCTTACTATAACTGATATTCAGTAGGGTGTTTAGATATAGTGCACCCTTGATAGAAGCACCTATTTGAGTGTGAAAATGACGCCGCTTCCTATGAGAATTGAGACTAATTTTCTAGACCACTCAAAGAAATCGGGAAAGTTGACGGCTGAAATGAACACAACCGCAAGAACTCAATGATTGTTTTAGAAGTCACGCGTGTGTTCTATTGTTTCAGTTTGCAACCGTAATTGTGGAGTTCAAGACAGTTCACTCTACAGTTAGCAAACGTGATAGAATATACAAAACCAAGGTTCAAGTCGATAGACACCTAAGCCTGCGTGATTTCTATCGTACTCCAAAATAGTATTTATATTTATCTTATTTCTTTCATGTGGAGATTGTTAGATATTTATACAATAAATATAATATGTGAAAGAAATAATTAATTCAGATGAAGTGCCCAATTGGTGAAAAGTGTGAAATTTGTGTGGGAGGTCGAGAGTTTGAGTCTCATCTCACGCATTATATTAAATATGACTGTTTTTAACTATCCAGTATTAACAACCCATTACCACTAGCCATAAAAATTGCAAATAATACTGGATTATGGTGGAAGCAGTTACATCATTTTTTACATATATAAACACACATCTGGGCATTAGAAAACCATTATAGATGCAAATTGTATCTTCCTATTCAGAAAAAATTTTAAACTCAATTTTACATATTTTTTGGAGTACACATGAGAGTTCTGAAACTATTTGTGATTGTTGCACAATTGATTTATTTGATCGTTGTATTCTGGAGATGATTGTCCACAGAGATTGTAGCGATTTTCGACGGGCAATTTTGCTTTAGGACATTGTGATGTCACAAGACTCGATTAATCGATAAGTATTTTTCTGCACTTTACTGTATTGCAACTAGTAATCTATTTCTAATAGGCACTTGTATAGCACTCTCAATTTTATTCACACCCACTAAGATGGGCAGACCTATGGGTTAAGAAATTGAGCTATAGCTTACCTTGAAGTTACTACGTTTAAAATTCTCAGTCACGGGTGAAAACACTAGAATGGTTGGACAAAGTTCGACACTGGAGGAAGCTTAATTACCAAACTAACGGAGCTACAACTCGTTTTTTTGAAATATCTCAGAATTTAAGAGTTTAGTTTTGAAAATGAAAAATAATTTGAGAATCATTTTGCAATAAGGAAAAGAAAATTACATTAAGATTTCAAGGGTCTGTCCTATAGATTCATGGCATTGCTTGAGAATAATTGTGTTTTGGCACCAAGTTGAAGTGAATTCAGGGTGAGAAATTGTTGAAATAATGAAGTAATGTGACACTTTTGTTGTCTTTAAACAAATGTATTTTGGTTGTCATTTGGTTACATATTTTTGGTTAAAGCTTACACTATGATATGATGTAAAGTTAAGCTAATTGTGAGCTACTACAAGTTATGCATTGTCTAGTATGACATTGGTGTAGTAGGTACAAAAGTGTGATTAGACATGTCTCCTTGCTTTATGCTTTGGTTATATATAGAGGCTTGTAAAAAATTTTTAAATATGAATGAATATTAGATTTCCTCTCCTCTTGTTAGTTCAATATCTATCAGTGGTATCAGAGCTTAAAAAAGTCGGTCTTTGAAAGGATTAAAAAGGGGAGAAATCAAAAAAACTGAGAAAAAAAACCGGTGAGTGTGAGTGATGGCTTCAACTGGTTTTTCAGCACCCCTTCCGTCAGCCTTTAATGGAGAAAATTATGATATTTGGGCTGCCAAAATGAAGGCTTATTTGAAGGCCTATGATCTGTGGGAAATCATAGAAAATGGAGAAGAACCACCACCACTTAGAGCAAATCCTACTATAGCTCAAATGAAACAGCATAGTGAGGAGGTTGCAAAAAAGTTTAAGGCTTTATCCTGCATTCAATCTGCCGTTTCTGATTCAATCTTCACCAGGATCATTACCTGTGAAACAGCGAAAGAGGCCTGGGATAGATTGCTTGAAGAATTTAGGGGAAATGCAAGGATGAGGCAAATGCAAGTCCTCAACCTCAGGAGGGAGTATGAGTCACTAAAAATGAAGGAGACTGAATCTGTCAAAGATTATTCTGACAGACTGATGAAGGTGGTGAACAAAATAAGGTTGCTAGGGGATGAGCTATCTGATAAGCGTGTGGTTGAAAAAGTGCTTATCAGTTTACCCGAAAAATTTGAGGCAAAAATCTCTTCACTTGAAGATTCTAGAGACTTGTCTGCCATTACATTATCCGAGCTCATAAATGCATTGCAAGCAACAGAGCAAAGGAGGTTATTTAGACAAGAAGAACAAGTAGAAGGAGCTTTATTTGCCAAGGGAAAGAATAAAGCTCAACTAAGTGTTGGTGTGAAGAGGCAACAATTTGAAAAGAGAAAGGGAGAAAGCAGCAAGTTTTCAGAAAAAGGTGAAGGCTATCCTCCCTGTCCTCATTGCAAGAAATCAGGCCACTCTCCTAAATGGTGTTGGTACAGGCCAGGAGTCCAATGTAGAGCATGTAAACAATTTGGACATGTTCAAAAAGTATGCAAGAATCAGAAAGAGAAGCACGAAACTCAACAGGCTCAGTTAGCAGAAAAACATCAGCAGGAGGAGCACTTGTTCACAGCAGTAGATAAAGGAGCCTGCAGCAGTGTGGTGATGTGGTTACTGGACAGTGGATGTACTCACCATATGACCTCTGATTCCAGCATATTTGTAAAGCTTGATGATAGCTACAGATCAAGGGTTAAAGTTGGGAATGGAGAGTTTGTAGAAGTGAAAGGAGTTGGTGAAATATCAGTGCAAACCGTGACAGGTACCAAGTATATTTCTGATGTGTTATATGTACCTGATATTGATCAAAATTTGATAAGTGTTGGTCAACTGATTGAAAAAGATTATACTTTGGTATTTAAAGACAAAAGTTGCACTATATTTGATTCAACAAATCAAGAAGTGATGACTATTGGCATGAGGAATAGAAGTTTCCCTTTAGAATGGAAAACTGTAGGTGATCAGGCACTTACAAGTACTGTCATTGAGTCTTCACTATGGCATAAAAGATTTGGGCATGCTAATTATACATCACTTAGACAATTACATGATTTAAAGCTTGTTGAAAACCTGACTGAAATCAACAAAGATGATGGTTGTGTATGTGAGATCTGTCAACTGGGAAAGCAAACTAGGCTGCCATTCCCTGTAAATCAGTCTAGAAGGACTTTAGAAAAATTGCAGCTTATCCATTCTGATGTGTGTGGGCCAATGAGAACTACTACCTTGAATGGCAGCAAGTATTTTGTTCTGTTTATTGATGATTTAACCAGAATGTGTTGGGTATACTTTCTGAGGCAGAAGTCTGAGGTTGCTGCTGTTTTCCAAAGGTTTAAGAACCTAGTTGAAAATGAGAGCAACTGTAAAATAAAGGCCATAAGATCAGATAATGGAACTGAATATTGCTGTAGTCAGTTTGACAAATTCTGTGCTGACATGGGAATACAACATCAGTTAACTATTCCATATTCTCCCCAGCAGAATGGTGTTTGTGAAAGGAAGAACAGGACAGTTATGGAGATGGCTAGGTGTCTGATGTTGGAGAAGAAGGTGCCTAAGGAATTTTGGGCTGAGGCTGTAAATACTTCAGTCTATTTACTCAATAGGTTACCTACTAAATCATTGGTTAAAAAGACATCATATGAGGCCTGGTATGGATTGAAACCAGATGTCTCCCATCTGAAGGTTTTTGGGAGCATTTGCTATACTCATATACCAGATGTGAAGAGGGATAAGTTGAGCCAAAAAGCTGAGGTTGGAGTACTAATTGGGTACTGCAGTAATGCCAAAGGCTATAGGGTGTTCAATCCTCATAGCAAGAAGATAATCTCCAGCAGAGATATCAAGGTTGATGAAAAAGTCTCATGGAATTGGGAATCAAAATCTGAGATCAGAACTGAAACTCCAAGACTGATTCCTCAAAATGAAGATGCTGGTAATGATGAAGAGAATGAAATGGAAGGCGAAGCTGAACCTGAAAGTGACTCAGATTCAGAAAATGAAGCACTGAGGACTAGACCACTAGCTGATGTATATGCCAGGTGCAATTCAGCTCAACTTGAGCCCTCAAACTTTGCAGAAGCTGAGAAATCTAAAGAATGGATGTCTGCAATGAAGGAGGAGTTAAACATGATTGAGAAGAATGAAACCTGGTTGCTAGTTGACAGGCCAAAAAATAAGAATGTGATTGGAGTCAAGTGGGTGTACAAAACCAAATTGAATCCGGATGGTTCAATCAACAAGCTGAAGGCCAGACTGGTTGTGAAAGGATATGCTCAACAACTTGGGATTGATTTCACAGACACTTTTGCACCAGTAGCAAGATATGAAACTATCAGATTGTTATTTGCTATAGCTGCTCAGGGTAATTGGAAAATTCACCAGCTGGATGTTAAGTCAGCTTTCCTAAATGGCTACTTAACCGAAGAAATCTTCGTTGATCAACCTGAAGGATTTCTAGTAACTGGAGCAGAGGACAAAGTTTATTTGTTGAAAAAGGCTTTGTATGGTTTGAAGCAAGCTCCAAGGGCATGGTATAGCAGAATAGATGAACACTTATGTAGCCTCGGTTTCAATAAAAGTGTAAATGAGCAAACACTTTACATCAAGCATTTGGAGAAAGAAGTGATTGTCATTTCTCTGTATGTTGATGATCTATTAATAACAGGCAGCAGTCAAGAGCTGATTGAGCAAGTGAAAGAGGATATGAAGCAAGCTTTTGAGATGACTGATCTTGGAGAAATGCATTATTTCCTCAGCATGGAAATAAGTCAGTCACAAGAAGGGATCTTCATCTGTCAAAAGAGATATGTTAAGGAGATGCTAAAGAAATTTAGCATGGAGAATTGCAAACCAGTAAGCACTCCTTTGATGCAAAATCTGAAACTAATTAAGGATGATGGAGGCAGGAAAACTGATGAAAAAATATATAGAAGCTTGGTAGGAAGCCTCTTGTACTTGACCATTACAAGACCTGATGTTACCTTTGCTGCAAATCTGCTCTCTAGATTCAGACAAGAACCATCTGAAATACATCTCCAAGCAGCAAAGAGAGTTCTTAGATATATCAAAGGAAATGCTGAAATGGGAATCTGGTTTAAAAAATCAGAAAACTTGGACTTAACTGGATATACAGACAGTGACTGGGCAGGTTCGATGGATGATATGAAGAGCACCTCAGGATATATTTTCTACTTGGGTTCGAGTATTATCTGCTGGAACTCAATGAAGCAAAAAATAGTTGCTCAATCAACTGCTGAGGCAGAGTATATTGCAGCCTCTGAAGCAACAAATCAAGCTATCTGGTTAAGGAAAGTCATGGAGGATCTTAACTACAGACAAACTGAAGCAACCGTGATTTATTGTGACAATCAATCAGCTGTGGCTATGGTTAAGAATCCTGTGTTTCATGGTAGAACAAAACACATCAAAATCAAGTATCATGCAATTAGAGAAGCTCAAGAACATCTTGAAGTGAAATTGATGCATTGCAGTTCTGCTGATCAGTATGCCGACATTTTGACTAAGGCACTACCAAAGGAAAGGTTTGAAACACTAAGAAATTGCCTTTGTGTTTCCAACAAAAGTGTCAAGGAGGAGTGTTGAAATAATGAAGTAATGTGACACTTTTGTTGTCTTTAAACAAATGTATTTTGGTTGTCATTTGGTTACATATTTTTGGTTAAAGCTTACACTATGATATGATGTAAAGTTAAGCTAATTGTGAGCTACTACAAGTTATGCATTGTCTAGTATGACATTGGTGTAGTAGGTACAAAAGTGTGATTAGACATGTCTCCTTGCTTTATGCTTTGGTTATATATAGAGGCTTGTAAAAAATTTTTAAATATGAATGAATATTAGATTTCCTCTCCTCTTGTTAGTTCAATATCTATCAGAAATACATGCATAACAAATTATGAAAGTTTAGAGAGAAAATTGTTGAAGCGAAACTAATACTGTATGAAATCGTTGTGTATTCTAGTTTTGAAGAGAAAAATTATGAAAGTTCAGGAAAAAAAAAATAATTGTCTGAAATCATTGTGTATTCTAGTTTTGGGTAGGAAGAAGTTATGCAAGTGAGGAAAATACTGTATTGTTGTGAGGTTTTCTCAATTAATAAAGTATTATTTTCATGTGATTGTGGATGGTTTGTCGAACTAAGTTCAATTATATATATCTCTCTCTACTCGTTTTCTTACTTTTATTACTGCTGTGCGTTGGGTAGAATTTTTTCCCAACAATTTTGATGGTGCCGGTGGTTTAGTGTAGAATTAATTTAAGCCTTTCCTTTTATCCCATACGTTGTCATCAATTGTTAATTCTTTTCCCATACATTTTTGAATCTTTATATAAAATATTTTAGTTCTATATTTTTCTGTAAGAAAACAAGCTGTCGCGTAGATCCTGCTTTAATATGTCACGACTCATGAGATGAGCTGTCTGCTGTGGTGTGAATATTTTCAAATTATTAGATTGAGCTTATATTAACGTTATAGTCTTTATGGGACCAGGAAGTTATAAAAATCGACGGCTAGACAAACTTCTACGCTATAGGAACTGTGGAAGACTTGGTGATTCTATAAATACCTCAAAACTTAGGAAATATGTTTAGAGTAAAATGTAACCAACTTATGTACTCAATTTCGGTAAATAAAAAAAAAAATTGTGTTTTGACAAGGAAAATGAGTTTTAGTTTGCAATAAAAAGGAAAAACTGCAATAAGGTAAAAGAATTCTTTTTTTTTTTCTTTTTTTTTTTAATTAAGGAAAGGGACTAAGGCGATATTTTCTAGAAGAATTGTATTGAAAAAATAAATCCTTTTGCAATTAGGTGAAGGACTCCTGCAATAAGGAAATAAATTGGACAATACTACATGTACACTTTCTTTTTTTTTTTTTACAAATTTTTTTACCTACACTCACAATAGGGTGTGGGGACCACACATTTGAGTGTTTTTTATTCACGCAGCCCTGCACACATATGAAAGGGTGTAACATTTTCAATACACCATTTTCGGTAACCATAAGATTTCAAGGGTATTTCCTATAGATTCATGGCACTGATTGATGATAATTTTGTTTTAGCACCGAGGTGACGTGAATTTGGCTGAGAATTACCTGCATCCATAATTATGAGAGTTTGGGAAGTGAAACAGAAACTAGGAAAACTAATTATATTGTTGTAAATGGTAAGTTTATTAGTGAATCACAATTGTATCCTTCCGACCCTAAAAATTATTACCATTCGATCTCTAATCCTTCCTATAAATATTAGCTTTTGGTTTCTAAATAAAATGCGTACAAATCTATTCACTTTTATTGTATCTTTTCTTTTCTTTTCATTTCTTTTTTCTCTTTTCATAACACGTTATCAACACTATTATCTCAAAATCAAGGTGAATTAGTTAGAAATAATAATTTTTGTAAGCATAATCATTCGTCGCGTGTACCGAAATCAATTTGGTGCCACGTAAATATTTTTTATATACATATGCATTAATTCCCATATTTTTATATACTTGTGACTTTTTAAATTTTTTTTACATACACATCAATTATGCCACGATCAGTCCTTTAATTCATGCCGTTTGATATGTTGAATTCATGCCTTTAACTTCTGTATATGTGAAATTCATTTTGAAGTTATTTATCTAAAGTTATTCATGCATTTTAACTTCTATATATATGAATTCACATGTTTGGTATCTTTTTCATGTTGGTAAAAGATTTAGTCAATTATGTTAAATTCTATTTACAAAGATTTTTTTCCTAATGCATTTTTGGTAGTTAATATTTAACTTGGTTAAATAACTTTAGATATTCTATTATAAATTTAAATTGATAATCTATGATGTAGTTACTCTTAAAGTAGAGCGACATTATAATTAATGTTTCAAAAGAATATTATCGCTCCTAAAAAGTTTTTATCTTAATTTTCAATATTCCAGAAGAATATTGACATGTTCATCCTGAAGAAGCACAACTCAGTAAATATTATATTCTTATAAAAAATATACTTATGAAGATTTAATGTTTTTTAACTAATAATTTGTTGTTGCATTTGAAGTAGCACACTATTAGAGTTAATACCCTAAATAATCACTGAACTTTGCCAAAAGTTCTCAAGAGGTCACCGAACTTCAAAACTTCCCTAAGTAGTCACTGAACTTTGCAAAAAGTTCCTAGGAGGTCACTGAACTTCAATACTTCCCTAAATAGTCACTGAACTTTGCCAAAACTTCCCAGGAGGTCACCGAACTTTACAAATTGGGACCCCATACATCAATGGTTCAGTGACCCCCTAGGAACTTTTTGCAAAATTGAGCGACTATATAGGGAAGTTTTGGCAAAGTTCAATGACTATTTAGGGAAATTTTGAAGTTCAGTGACCCCTTAGGAGTTTTTTACAAAGTTCAGTGACTATTTAAGGAAATTTTGAAGTTCAGTGACTATTTAGGGTATTAACCCCACACTATTATTTATGTTTTAGTTATATTTTACTTCCTACCGAAGAGCATAATTAAAAATTACGTTTTTACTCCTAAAGAGTAAATTCTTATACAATTTATTATCTTAAATGATAATATGTTATTATTTTTGAAGAAACAATAATAAATACAGCGTGCTTTCGAAGTAGAACGTGTTTTGAAAAATGTATCTTTTTGAATTCAAATTTATCCCTGAAAGAAAACATATAACTAATGTCACGAGAACAGTAATTAGTTTGATTACTTGAATGATATATGATTATATAGTGTTTAATCATATTTTTCAAAATTGAATAATTGAATTATTTCTAATTGAACTAGAAGTTTAATTTGACTTTATTGTTTAGCATGACTAGTTAAACAATAACTAGATCAATAATGATGCGAAATTAAAAACTTAAATGGATATTCAATGAAGAACGAGAAGATTCTTCAATCCGACAAAATCATATATGATGTTTGTTCTTTTCATGAAAATTTTTCACTAACCATCACTAGTTAAAATAAGGACTAAATATCCTGTATTTCTGAAAATTAATCAAGGTGATAAATGGGGCATCATTATCCTTCAAGTTGATTATCTAGATATTATTTGTATCAAATAAATTTGATACAAATACTAAATGATCACATAGTATTCGCAACTTCAAATTTGCGAAATTACTTCTCAAATTATGAGCATAATTTTCAGATTATACAATTAAGATGGTGTGTTTTGTTAATGTTAGTGGTCCTAAATCTCAACTTTTTAATAAGTGTTAATTGAAATGTCGATAAATGGTTTAAAATTAATGCTTGCGAAATGCCTCCAATTAATTTAATTGAGAACAAAATACTTGTCATTTATGTATAGAAAATGCTATTATGCATTATGTCAATATCGTAGTTCTCACAATTATAACTTGATTTATGGTCGAGCTTAATTTTTCATCAAATTATTTGATAATGCAATATATGTACAATTAATCAACCACATGGCACTGAGATGAAAAGTAAAAAATGTTGAAATGAAATCGATGGTTTAAACCCTTATATTATATCTCAAGCCCTAACGGGTAAAACTTAATAATGCGATTTACTAATTGTCAATTCTGTCAACATTAGGGGGATGAATTAAGAAGTTGAGAATAATGTACAAATGTATCATTATTTAAGTTCTCGCAAAAGATCATTTGAACTAGAAAGTTGAAAGATAATTCATTTAGATACATTTACTGACCAAATGGATCAATAATTTCTCACACATCCTCTTCAAATGCTCCAACTCAAATTAATGTCCTAGAAAACAATTAGTTAATATGATATTTGATGCCACGCCTGAAGTGCGATCATATTAAATTCCAATATTAAAATTCTCAAACTAAAATGGAACGATTAGGAAAGATGATCTCTTTAAGAAGGGATATACTCTTGATGAGTATTTAAACATAAAAAGTTTTAAAACCCTAGAAGAGGTTCAGATACCTGAAATAATGAAACTTGAGATATCTCGGTAAGTTATGTCATTACGAGAAAAAAAATAGAATCGAAAAGAAAATGTTGTCGACAACACTTTTGCACACGATGTATTGCATCATATTATGAGTAAATTAAAATAAATTCGTCATCAATCGAAGTAATGATTGGCCAAATAAAATGATGTGATCCTAGTAAAAGAATTTACTAGAGAAATCTAAAATTTTTAGACACGATCCTAGTAAATTTCAATTTACTAGAGAAACCTGAAATTACAGAATTGTTAAACACACACCTCAACAAAATGGAATCGAAAAAAGAATGAATATAATACTTACGAATAAAGTTAGTTGTATACTGATAAGTTCTGGATTAGTTAAAGGTTTTTGGGCTAAGGCTGTGACTACAACTGCTTATTTGATAAATAGATCTCCATGTAGTTATGTTGAGTTTAAGACTCCACAGGAACTTTGGACTGGGAAGCCCCCAAACGTTTCTCACATTCGGGTGTTTGGATGTGTGACATATGCACATCAGATTGAAGGAAGTTAGACCCCAGAGCCACTAAATGTGTTATGCTTGGTGATGAGTGTGTTTTGCACATGAATTTTGTACCATTGGAGCTTCATTTGTATGATTAATATGTTGATTATCGAACGAATTTAATGTGTTTGCTAGTGTTTTGGTTGAAGGAATGATGAAAGGATGAAAAAGAGTTTTTGAAGCAAAGTAAAGAAAGAAATGGAGCAGAAAATTGGCACTCAAGAGCTCGAAAATAGCTCCCAAGCGCCGAAAAATGAAAAAAAAAATTGACAGACATGTAGCGCTCAAGCGCTACGTGCAACAGGAGGGTAGCGCTCTGGTAAAGATCGCGGCGCTCAAGCGCTACATCCTAGCGCTCAAGCGCTGGGCCGTGAATAAAAATAGATCATTAGGTGAAATTGTTCTGCCCTAATACTTCTCGCATATTTGAATCTTAGATCTGTTTGTCTCCAATATTCTTTCATAAATTTTCATTCTTTCTAGGAATTTAGTTCTTCTAAAACATCAATATTCATTATAATCTGAATTTAGAGTTTGTTTATTTTAATCAAATAGTAGTAGGAGAAATATATCCAGTACTAAAGTATAGTCCTCGTGGGGACGATAATCCGGACTCTTAGGTCCACTATATTACTTGTTAGACATCGTACACTTGCGATATAAAAAAACGCAACACTTGGATACCTTAAAGGGGTGAAAGGGTACATGTTGTGGGTGTTAGGTGTTCAAGGCATTAAGATCATTAATAGTAGAAATGTGGTATTTAATGAGTCTGAAATGCCATGTTTGAAAAACAAAATTGATAATCATAAAGAGCAAACCAAAGAGAGTACTTCACAGTTTGAGGTGAAGTTAGCTAGACTTGGTTACGCTCAACCTGAAAATGTTGAATTTGATGTTGAACAATCTGATGAAAATATTGTTAACACAGATGGAGGTGAAGTAGAAGTACCTCAAGTTGAGGTTGAGACTGATATTGAGAACACAAATAACCCCACTAATGAGACTGATATTCAAGATTATCAATTGGTCAGAGATAGGGAAATGAGACAAGTCAGACCAAATCCCAGATATGAAATAAACAATTTGACTGACTTTGCTCTTATCTCTGGTGAATCCTTAGAACATTCAGAACCTTCATCATATGAAGAGGCTATGAATAGTTCTAATTCTGAAAAATGGAAAGAAGCCATGAAGGAGGAAATGAAATCCTTGCTTGATAATAAGACATGGAAATTGGTAAAGAAACCTCAAACTCAAAGAATTGTTCAATGCAAATGGATTTTCAAAATCAAGGAAGGGATTAATTCTAATGACCCTTTGAGATATAAGGCGAGACTTGTGGCTAAGGGTTTTACTCAAATGGAAGGTGTTGACTATAATGAGATATTCTCTCCCGTTATCAAATATAAAACAATAAGATTGATTATTGCATTAGTTGTTCAATTCAATTGGGAACTTGAACAATTAGATGTCAAGATCGCTTTTTTACATGGGGAGTTAGAAGATGACATTTATATGAGTCAACCCCAAGGCTTTGAAGAAAAGGGAAAGCTTGATTTTGTGTGCAAGTTACAAAAATCCTTGTATGGACTTAAACAAAGTCCTAGACAGTGGTACATAAGGTTTGATACATATGTACTGAAGATTGGTTTTAGGAGAAGCAAGTATGATCACTGCTTGTATTATAACAATACTAAAATTGGAATCTACTTTTATATATAGATGATACATTGCTAGCAAGTCTGAGATATTAAGACTCAAGAATCTCCTAAAATTCGAGTTCGATATGAAAGACTTGGAGAATGCCAAGAAGATTTTGGGAATGGTGATTAATCGAAACAGAAAGGAAAATATATTGACCATATCTCAAGAAACATACTTAAATAAAGTCATTACAAAATTTGGCATGAAGGAAGCCAAGTTTGTTAATGTTCCTCTTGCTGCCCACATGAACCTCTCTTCTGCCCAATGTCCCAAAACTGAAGCTGAATTTAAAGACATGAAAAACATTCCATATGCTAACGCCATAGGATCCGTCATGTTTTCTATGGTTACTACTAGGCCAGATTTGGCACACTCTATTAGTTTCCTTAGTAGGTTTATGTCTAATCTTGGGAAACCACATTGGAAGGGATTAAAGTGGTTATTGAGATACATAGCTAGAACACTTAGAGTTGGTTTGGTGTTTAAGAAAGGATCAGATCCATTAACATTGATTCGCTGGAGACAAAGACCAGAGAAAGTCTACTAGTGCGTATTTCTTGACTCTTGATGATAATTGTATCATCTGGAAGTCACAACTTCAACCTATTGTCACACTATCCAGCATTGAGACTGAGTATGTGGCAATAGTTGAATCTATAAAAGAGTGTCTGGTTAAAAGAAATTTTAGGAGAGTTGAATTTTTTACATGAGACACCTACAATTTTCACTGATAGCCAAAGTGCTTTACTTTTATGCAAAAATCATGTTTATCATGAAAGGTCGAAGCATATTGAGGTGAAGTATCATTTTATATATGAGAAAATTGCATGTGGTGAGATTATACTTGAAAAAATTCATACTGATGTGAATCCATCTGATATGGGAACTAAAATTCTACCTTTGAATAAATTTAGAATTTGTCTATCTTTATTGCATATTGATACTGGTTAATCTTTTACAGGTACTTGGGCGATGATGTAGGGTAAAATGCTCTTCCTATGCATTGTAGCAACTAGAGAGAATTAGGGGTTTCATAACCAAGGTAAAGATTGTGGGTTGTAGTTATTAAAATCCGGTTTTGGAAGTGAAAATGCGTTTTCTCACTTGGGCTGTCGACTTGACACATTTTTACTGGCCCTTTTGTCTTCACTTGTTCTGTTTTTCTGTTGGACTTACCTGAACTGTTGTATCACGTCTAAGGCAGAGAACTGGGGTATAAATAACCCCTTTGGGCTACTGTACGGTCAGATTTTCTTTCCTTTCGTCTAGTGCCCTCTTTTGTGCTCTATGTGAGAGGCGATTTCTTTTTTCTTCGAGGGTTTCAATTTAGTTTCTTGTGTAGAAATTAGCCTTTTGGTTGTGTTCTGATTGGTCAGGTATGAGCCTTGTGTTGTGCTTGATTACTCTGATGATGTATAGTATTTTAGGCTATATTTGTTGAAACAAATATAACTGGTAAATCTATACATAGTGGTCAGGCCGTGAAGATCTTGGGTTTGCATAGATTAGGCTGCTTTGGGAGATCCTTTACTGTGGGTCGATGATCATTATTGAAAGGGTGTTAGTCCGAGTCTTGATTGTACGAACTTATTTCATTCTCTCTTGAGGGTTCTTGCATAGTAACGGGCATGAGTTTACCTTTGAGCCCCCCAGATTAGGCATTGCCGAACTGGGCGAACAATTTCCTACGTTATTTCGTTTTTGTGTTTATTTGTTCTTGTCTGTTGATTCGATTTTGTGCATTTCTTGGGTGATTTGAACCCAACAGAAAAATTTAAGTTCGTCTGAAAGCAAGTTATGTAAGTAGCTGTATATATTTTTGATTTGCCTGTTTATCAGCTTGTTAAGATTTTCTTCTTTTTCAAATACTATTGCAAGATCCTGGTTTAATGTGTCACATAGTCGAACTGTAAGATCCTGGTTTAATGTGTCACGTAGTCGAACTATTAGCTGTGGTGTGAACATTTAGAAAAAGAGTAGATTAAGCGTGAAGAACGACATGCGTTTTATTATGGCACGTCAGTTGGGAAAACAGTATCATCAGTTGTCAAAACAATCCAAATCAATTTTTTCAATTTGGTTCAGTTTAATATTACAATTTAACAAAGAAAAAAATATGTATCGAATAACTTAAATAATAAATATTAGTCCAAGATTTCATGTTAAAACATAAATAGTAAGATTAAAAATATTGCATATCAATGTTCAATTAATTAACTGGGATGGACAGTTTTTTATATATTGAGTCTAATTGGATTATGTTTAATATGATTGTCTTTTTTTTTTTTAACTATGATGTTTTTACTTTTAATTGAGTTCAGTAAAATTCAAATAATTTATTTTCAAATTTCTTTCGTAAACAATTTGATAGTTTGAAACGATTTGCAAAAATTGAAACTTAAACCAAATCCCTTCGAAATAGTTTGGTTCGGTTTAAAACCAAAACGTTGATGGATCCACGGGGACCCAAATCAATGGTTTCAAAAAATCGGTTTCTATTGATTTTATAATTTGACGGTTTCATTGTTTAGTCCTAGAAAGTAGAATGTATATATAAAAATTATACTTGACCTATTTGAATTATAATTTGAACATTACCAAGCATGCCTCGTTACACTCTCTTTGCCACTGAACTTAAAATTGAGAAAAACAATAATAATAATAATAATAATAATAATAATAATAATAATAATAATAATAATAATAATAATAATAATAATCATTTGCGTTGGGTTTAATCCAAATTTGGTAAATAAAATAGTCATTGTGTGAAAAGGAAAAAAGAATTCTAATTTGGCACTAAAAAGGAAATTTACAGTAAGGTAATAAATTCTTTTTCATTAAGGAAAAGAACCAAGACGATAATTCCTAGAAGTAATGTATTATGATAATTTTACAAAGGATTGTATTGAAAAAGGAGAATCCTTTTGCAATTAGGTAAAGGAATCCTACAATAAGATAAGATTTCAAGGTGTTTCCTGTAGATGCATGGCGTCGCATTAAGAATAATTGTGACATCCAAAATTATGATAGTTTAGAGAAAGAAAATTGTTGGAGAAAAAATATGAAAGTAACCGTACCAACTTGTGTGTTCTAGTTTTGCACGAGAAGTTGTGTCAAGTGAGGAAAACATTGTATCACGATGCTTTCTCAGCTACTAAAGTATTTTTCTCATGTGATTGTTGATAGTTTGTTGAACCATGTTAAATTATGCCTTTTCTTTTGACTCGATTTCTCGTTTATGCTATGGGCTGGTGGGATTTTATCTCAACAATGTGGATGGTGCTGGAATTCTAGTGTCAAATTCATTTAATTAATGTGGTAGTTGATTCGCTAGCATCTTAGGATTGGGACCGTCATCATTACCAGGAGTATAGACCGCTTGATCTATCACGATCACTTCGTGTCATTGCACAGCAGATTGATCATTATGGACTTCCTAGTATTAGAAGGCATTAATTTTCTTTCCACTTGCTTTCACTATATAAGAATTAGTGCTACTTCGTGTATTTAATTATTTTATATGTTGCATTTGTAAGTGTTATGCCTCTAAGTTCAATCAACTTTGGATATAGACATTTGGTGTATATAATTGATGCATATTAATGGCGAGATCTATTATTTAATTGAATTAATACTCTAATTAATTACATAATAGAATCCGTAGATTCAAGTCTTGGTGATTTGTTAATTACAAGAAGTTGTGATTGTGAGATACAAATTATATATGACTGAATCTTAAATCGTTCGTGGTCGTATGTAATAACGGGATATGGATATCATTATTACGGATAGACCATCATGTGTAGCATTTCTTACTTGGGAACACGTGGATGAAAGTGTGGTGACACTTGAATGAACACGTGGATGTTATGTTATAGAACAAAATATTGGAGACTCGTTGGGAAATTCCACATGGATAACTATCTAAGTATCAGTGATTAATCTCTAACGTTCTATAGTTGAATTGGTCCTTTGACTTGAGATCATCACAGTGCCTTATATGGGGACAGTCATACTTTGGTGATGTTGGATGTTGCTCTACCAATGGTCGCTAATACGACATCGGTTGGGTATGTCTAGAATCATATGAAGACTGTGAATGATCAATAGATGATCGTCACTCTTAGATAATAAGAGATTATGATTTACATTTTGATCCAGTTAATTTGATAATGAAATCTTTGGCCAATGTGAACTCATAAGTCAAAAATGAGTTTTCGACTTACATTGACTTAACAGTGGGATAAAAGATATGATCGATGATTGAGATTGACACATATCCATATCTCGTAATTGATTGGATCATATTGATGAAAGGATTATAGTTTCACGGTAAATGAACAAGTTTGATTTTGTCATATCACGTGACATTTTTCATCACATGTATTGCTCTGACACATTACTAGATGTCAATTTGGGATGACGGATGTGAATTGATGATAAATTAAAAAAAGGGGTATTTTAATTTATCAATTTTGATTAGATCAAAATAATAATTCACGTCATTAGGTATCGTGGTTGGGAACCTAAAGAGTCACATACAAAAGAAAATCAGAAAAATGAGATTTACCAATTAATTAATTGACAAGTGTTGAACACTTAATTAATTGTGTTGCTTATTAATAGGTCCGAATTAATTCATAGACTGAATTTAATTAATTTGATTAATTAAATATTAGACCGGGTTAAGTTTAAGAGACGGACTGAGCCCACTTGGACTTATATTAATAGGCTACTAGGGTTTGGAAAAATAGAGATAAATTTTATTATTCTTGATAGCACGAGAAAAGAAAACACTAGCCGTCATTCTTGTTCTCTGTGTGGATTAGGGGTGTCCAAAATATCCGAACCGAACCGGACCGAACCGAACCCGAACCGAACCGAACGGTTCTTCATAAGTTAAAGACCCGAACGGGTACCCGAATCGAGAACCGAAAAGTTTGGGTCGGGTCTTGGGTCTCGACCAAGAACCGAAGAACCGAATGAGACCCGAAACTAAATAATTTTTTTATATTTTTTTATTGAATTAATTAAATAATTTTATTTTTTCTAACATTTTACATTGGTGAAAGATTAATAAATCAAGATTTGAATTTTTATCTAAGGTTGCAAGGGATGTTCCTGCCATTCCTGTATCTACAGTTGCTTCTGAGTCAGCATTTAGTACTGGAGGACGTATTCTTGATCCATTTAGGAGTTCTTTAACTCCTAAAACAGTTGAAACCTTAATTTGTACACAAAATTGGCTAAGAAAATATTCTAGACTCTTGAAAGTTTCCCAAGATGAAATTTGCATTGAAAAAATAGAGTTCTATGAGGGCATTGAGACATGTAATAGATATATATATATATTTTTTTTATCAAATCTTATTAGTTGAATATTTTTTAGTTTATTTGTTTGTTAATTGTGCTTTTTCAATTCTTGTAGAGTTTTTTTGCCATGGCAAGTCAAGCAGTAGCAGTTGATGATTAAATCAAATAGTTGGTAAGTATTAATATCTACTTTTTGGTATTTGTATGCATTGAATTAATGTTATTCGACAGCTAGTTATTTTTATATTTTTGAATTTGGTTATGTTAATTTGTAAAAGTTACAAATGAAATGTCATTAGTTATATTTATGTAGTGTTGCTGTAAATGTTAAAAAATTTAATTATGGTACGGAACCGAACGGAACCGAACCGAACCGAACGGAACCGAACCCGAACGGTTCCATAATTATATTTGGACCCGACGGGTCCATTTATTAAATACCCGAAAATTCTGGAACCGAGCAGAACCGAACCGAACCGAACCGACCCACGGACACCCCTAGTGTGGATCACCATTGAAGACTGAACAATTGGACAGTTTGGATTGCAGATCGTGATCATTCGAATTCGAGAATTAGCAAAAGAGTTTGTAGAATTCATCAAAGGTACAATTATTAACACGATTTCTATCTAAACACAAAGCATATCCTTGTTTGGGAATCGAAATTGTTTTAATTCCGCTGCGCATGATTAAATATATTCCCAACAACATTTTCTGGTTCTGGGAGGTTAAGTCTATATCCCCTTCCTATTGTTCTCGTGAGATTGATTCGATAAAATGTTGGGACATCCTAACCACCATCAATCATTGTTGGCAAAGCCTGAAAACTCATTGAGGCGATGTTGAAGTCTTCCAAAAAAAAGTCATGTTTGCCTTTGAAAAATAAATAAATAAATAAAATTGACCAAATAAAGATTGACCAACACCAATAAAAGTCATATTATTAATACAAGATGCCTGCTAAAATGGAACGTTGAGGTAGTTGGCTATGAAATGTTAGCATATGACTTATAATTTTTTATTTGTTTTCTTTGCCATGCTGCTACATTCGGTGCATCTTACCTAACACTTAAAAGTGGTATTTACAATTTTACAAGTGGATTATACATTTTTCATATTTCTAATGCTTTTCCAAGAGAATTATCGTTCCCGATGTACTGAAATTGTTAGTAAGAAAAACTTGCAAGGTAAGAACAAATGGACTGAAAGCAACGGCCTGGGCAATAGTTATTTGGTCAACTAGTTGATTATTTTACAAAGTAATAGTTGTCATTCTCCTCCCTCCATTTGCACTTATCTTTCTTGATTCTTTCGCACACCGAATTTACCAATCGCCAATCAATCTTAGTGATCTGATCGCTGGAAAACCCAGAGGTCTACTAATCAAGTGCCCTCAGAATCCATATCAGATCATTCTCTCATACAGTGTGGATCCCCTTGTTTTTTCCCATAAAAAATCTCAACAACAGCCGTCTGAGAAATCACATCAAAATTCATCAGCCTTTGCAGAGATATATAAATTTATTGGTAATTCAAGGTACTTGTTTCCAATTTTCCACAAACAGTTAAAAATGTCTGAGAAAAGAGCTGACAACGTCACTGTTAACATTGATAAAATGCTTAATAGCTTGTTTTCTACACCTTCAAAGTCCTCAATGTTTAGAGTTGGTGATCATTTACGCAGCATAAATCCAGAGGCTTATGATCTAGAAATAATAGCCATTGACCTATTTCACCACAGTAAACCTAACTTGCAAAACATGGAGCAACACAAAGTCAGGTATCTAAATCTGTTTCTTCAAAGAAGAAAAGGGTCAAGGGTAGAAAGATATGTTACCACAATAAGACACTTAGAAGATAGGGCACAGAAATGTTACATAGAAGATATCAAACTTGAAGAAGATGAGTTCGTGGAAATGTTGATTCTTGATGGTTGTTTTATCATCGAATTTCTCTATATGTTTCAACACATAGAACGTAGGGATGAAGATGACCCCATTTTCCAATATGGACATGTACAAAGTCATTTGCTCCATGATCTAATGGTATTTGAGAATCAGATTCCATTTTTCTTCATTGATCATTTGTTCAACGTGATCAAGATCAATGATCTAGACAATATCAATTCTCTAATATGGCCTTTACTACAAAATGGAATTTTCCCAGTGAATGGTCTTCCTGAAGTCCCTATTAATGCTCTTCATCTTCTTGGCATTGTACATGGCTTCCAGTGTTCTTCATCTGCAAGGATATTATCTAATTCTGGAAATCCATATGACATGGTGAATATAAATTCAGCTGTAGAACTCAATGAGGCAGGGATTTCCTTCAAAAAGTCGGAAGGTAATATTTTTTCATATTGAATTCAAAAATAAAGCAATGATCATTCCAGAATGGGAAATTTTTGATTCAACGAAATCATTGTTCAGAAATCTGATTGCATATGAGTACTACCTCATAGACAGTCCTCAAAAATATGTGACAGACTATGTATTCTTCATGCATTGTCTCATCCATTCCCCTGAGATGCAAAATTGTTGCGCCGTTCTGGAATCATTAGCAACTTTTTGGGGAGCGATGAAATGGTTTATCATGTAATCAATCAGCTAGGCAAGAATATCATAATTTCTGATACGTTTTCGTATTCTAATATTTTCTACTTTATGAACCATCATTGTCTCCACATATGGAATATATGGGTGGCAACATTAAAGCGAGAATATTTCAACACTCCATGGACACTCATTTCAGTCTTTGCGGCCATTTTCTTACTTGGGCTTGCCATCATACAAACTGTGTTTGCTATTTTCTCATATAGTAAGTTACTCCCCCCAAGTCTTGTATGTTTTAATTAAGTATTTACATATTTTAGCCTCCATTTGGAAAATAATAGTAGCATGACCCATGAAATATGTGAGTAATAATGTGCAGTAGTTATGAATGTGTGATTGAAATTAATTTCTGATTTTGACTGAATTTATAAACCAATTTAATAATTATATCCTAACATAGGCTTAGTGTAGAAAGACTCTTCGAGTAAGCATTAGCATTGACCCTGGATTGTTTCGTTGAAAATGAAGCTTCTACCCTTCTCTGAAATGCATTACTGAAACATCAGTGTGTGACAATCACCTCAACTACTAATAGAAGCCAGTCGTTTAACCGGTACATGTTATTGCAGGCAATGTCTAAAGAATGGGAACTGATTCTATGTGCTTGAAGATGTCAACAATGTATGTAACACAAATTACTATTAACTTCAAGGACGATACAGAGACTAAAATCATGAATTATTAGTGTGTGACTTTATATGATGGCTTCCACAATGAATGAATGTTACATAATCAAGATTCAGCCACCTCCTACTGAGTTTATCTTAGTGTAAGTAGCAATTGAGAATTGAGAATGTTGGTGAAAAGAGGTAACCTTGACTTTTTTGTTCCAATTAGGAGATCTTGTTGCAGACAAAGAATAGTTCAAGCCAAGTGGTCTTGAATCTATTCAGAAATTAGATGAGCAAAGAAGATGGAGTGTTTTGTTATCTCTTAATGTCATTTTGCTTGGCTTAAATATTAGGTTATGATGAGTTTATCTTGTGAAACCTAACATATGACAGTATTTGCATTCTTAGTAAAATTTGTAGGTTTGGAGGTACTTTGATTTCCTGCATTTGTTTCCTATTATGAAATTCCTTAATTTTTATTCTATGTTCATGTTAAATTAGTTCAACTCTCGGTGAAACATCAATTCGTTATTATGGTAGAAATCAAGTTGCTTTGTGTAATTGGATAACTAGAACTCAAAACTGTCTTTGATGTTGTTTATGCATTGCTCTGTTGGCATATTAGATAAGCAATTGTTGACCTTTAGATTCGCGAAATCCAGCTGTCCACATATTTTTTTTTGGAGAATAATGAGATAATGTGGCAATATGAAATCAAAACAATTAAGAACATAAGATTTTACGTGGAAAGTCATGATTGCAAAAACAACGGACAGAGAAAGAGAATTCACTAATTCAATATGGATTATTGCAAGTTTCTCAATCAATATTTAACACGATGAAGAGACAATATTTCGTGGAGTTCTAGCCAAACCCAGATAATATGTTAGGTGGAATGGGCATTTTAAAGTTGACAAAATCGCGAAACAGGCCTAGGATTGACGACACTAGTGCTCGAGCGACGTTCCTCACGCACAACGATAGGCAACACTAGCGCTCGAGTACTAGATTCCAGGGCAGCAATACGTTCCTATTCTAAGCACTAGA
The DNA here is from genome assembly GCA_019097785.1 of Fraxinus excelsior. Classification (NCBI taxonomy): domain Eukaryota; kingdom Viridiplantae; phylum Streptophyta; class Magnoliopsida; order Lamiales; family Oleaceae; genus Fraxinus; species Fraxinus excelsior. The sequence goes on from JAGHKM010000024.1 coordinate 246,483, forward strand.
GAGTAAGTTCAAAGTGCCCAAGCTACTCTCGAGTGCGTAGCGAGCGGAAATGCACTTACTTTTTCTTCTTGGTTCTTTTGACTTCTTCAAGACCTCTTCAACCAGACCACCAATACCCAACGGAATTCGGGTCAAACTTCAACAAATCTCCACATTGACACGAGTTCTAATGCAAGAAATTACACTCTACTCTTCATCAAACAACTCTCCACCTCTTCCACAACAACCCATAAGAGAAAATTCAGCAATAGACATTAACCAAATCCAAGTAAAGCTCAAACTTGCCTACATGGAGTGTCTTTGCCATCATATGAGTAGGATTCTCCTTGGTATCAACCTTTCTCACTATAATATCACCATGAACAATCACATCACGAACAAAATAAACAAAATGATACTTCACAACAATGTACTTTGTCATCTCGTGAAACATCTTATCCTTTATGAGAAAATAACACTAACTATCACAACACACTGTAGACAGTTGAATGTTTTCACTGATTTCACCAAACAATCCCCTCAAACCATATAACTTCCTTACAAATCTCTGTAATATTATGTACTCTTCCTTTGTAGTAGACAACACTACTGTATTTTGTGAAGTAGCATTCCAACTAATAGCACAACCACCAATGATAAACTCGTACCTTGTAAGAGATCTCGTTTTATCAAGATTTCCTGCAAAATTTGAATCAACATATCCAATGACTCCATCTTTATTTCTCCTTAAAATGCAAACAAGTATTAGTAGAGCCATGCAAGTATCTAATATCCACTGCACTCCTTTTCAATGTTCATTGTCAGGATTTGCCATGTATTTACTAATTGCACTGACTGCATATGCTAAATTTGTACGTGTACAAACTATAACATACATAAGCAATCCAGCTACACTTGAATAAGGAATTCATGATATGTAATCAATCGATGTATCTAACCGTACACACAAAACATATGACAATTTAAAGTGGGTGACCAAAGGAATACTGACAGCCTTGACATTTAGTATATTGAACATGTGAAGTACTTTTTCAATTTACCCTTTCTAACTCAAATATAATCTACCAGCCTACTTATTTGTCAAGATCTCCATTCCAAATAATCTTCTTTCCTGCTCCCAAATCATTCATGTCAAACTCTTCACTGAACTGAGCTTTCACCTTTCTTATCACTACTTTATCCTTGACTGCTATAAACATATCATCAACATACAAAAGTAGGTATATAAACAACCCATCACTATATTTCTTAAAGTACACACAACTATTATAACTATTTCTTTTGAAGTCATAGGTAGTCATGAATAAATCAAACCTTTTATACCACTGTGTGGACAACTGCTTCTGGCCATAAAAGGACTTGTTCAACAAGCACACATAGTCTTCCTCAAGTTATTTATGCAAAAATGTTGTCTTCACATCTAATTTTTCAAGCTCCAAATCATGCTTAGCCACATTACCAAGCAAAGATCAAATTGAGCTATGTTTTACAACTGGAGAAAATACATCTTTAAAGTCTACATCTGAAACCTAAATGTAACCCTTAACTATTAATCTTGCCTTATACTGACCTCTTAAACACCTGATGTACCTTCATTTCTTTTGAACACCCACTTGCATTGAACAACCTTCTTTTCCTTGATTATTTCACTAAGTCCCATATGCCATTTTATGACATGATTCCATCTATTCTTTCGTCCATCTATCGAAATCATTGCAACTCACTACTTCGTGTATATAGCATGCTCGTTACTAGAATCAATATTTTCAGCCACATTCAATGTATATACTATCAAGTTAGTTTCTCTATACCTCTATATAGGTCTAGTCTCTCTTCTAGGTTTATCTTTAGCAATCATATACTGCGGTGCCACTGGTGGTGGTGGCAAAGCGGTGCTTTCCTTCACTTCTAAACTAGATTGTGATGAAGACTATGGTTTAAATCTAGAACTAATCTCAAACTCTACCTAAGTATTTTATTTCTATTCATTTATATTACTAGGATCTCTAAAAGGTAAATTGTGAACCATTGTGTGTTCATCAATCAAAATATCTTTATTAATCACCGCCTTACTCTTTTCTGGACACCAAAGTTTATATCCCTTAACACTAGCCTTATAACCAAGAAAGACACTTTCTAATCATTGGCTCCAATTTCTCAGTATTTTCATGAGTATAAGGAGAACACCTAAATGTTTTCAAATATAAGTAACTTGATGTGAACCCCGTAGCAACGGTGACTACGAAACCCACAACGAGATTGATGCAGAACCCAAGAACGCCAATTAAATTCAGTTTTGGATTTGAACCCAACAAAATGAACAAAAAACCCAATGATAACAGAGATACGTTGAACCCCTTGATTACAAGATGAAGAACCCAATAATCCGATGTTTGAATGCCACAAGATTCAGATCTTGATAAGTTCGGTAGTTGTTCAATGGAAGAACAATGAAAGCAATAGCCTTTCAATTCAAAATTGTCAAAAGTCCTTTACAATGAAAAGTTTTGGGCATTTATACCAAGCCCTAGAAACTAGGTAAAACGTGCATAATCTCATAAATAAGGTAAGAGATTGACTAAAAATAGAATTCTATCAATTATGAAAAATTCGCGAAAATAAAATATTCTGCCGAAATTTTGGCCTATGCGACTGCATATGCCGCATGAAATTGCCCCTATTATTTGCGGGTGGTGGCTATACGATCGCATAGCTTGGGTAACTATGTGGTCACATAGTTACTCATTTGGCTTCCATCTTCAGTTACTTGAATCAAGTTCATCCATCCCGATTCTGACCTCAACCCCAACATGGAACTTGCCTCATTCTCCGTCATGATCGCCATATCACCAACCTTAGCTTGAGCAAGCAATGTCATTGCTTCTTGCACTCATTTTGCCTTCGATTGCATCATCGGTCCTTCGTCAACTATCAATGGATCTTTCCCGGACTTGTCATTATTCCAATGGCACCTTGCATCAAACAGAGATAGATCAGCAACATTAAATGTAGCTGAAATATTATACTCACCTGAGAGATCCACTTTGTAGGCATTATCGTTGATCCTCTCGATGACTTGGAATGGACCATCCCCACGTAGTTGCAACTTAGACTTCCTCTGATCCGGAAAGCACTTCTATTCTTATTGATTTATCATTATATCGAGTGAATACCTAGTTAATTTATGTTATTTTATGATTGATCTAAGTAAAAGTCAGGATTGGATAAGATTGGATGAAATTAAATAGAAGTCATACAAATTAACGAATTAGGGACCAAAATAATCAAGTCTTGAAAATGATAACCTGCCATGCAAATAAAGAGGAAATGAGATGTACAAGAACTTAATGTGGAGGACCAAAGTGCACTTAACTATAAAAAATCTATCTTTTATTAGTCTCCTATTTAGACTCAAATTCCATATGGTGAATGATATATGACTACTATTTAGAGTTATTATAGACTTCTATACATATGATTATTCATTCTTTTTATGGGACACTATTTTAGAGTGAGAGAAACATAGAATCATCAAGATCGAAGAGTAAAAGGTTAAGGTTTGAAATTTTTTGAGGTTGAAGAAAATGATTGGTAGAAGATCCAATTCTTTCGATAATCAAGATTTCAAAATTTGATTATGAACTCTATATTCTTTTATTATTATTTTTTATTAACACGACTAGCTAGATCATTAGTTAGGATAAACAGTGTAATCTATGTGTGACCTTTTAATTTAATTTTCAATATTCTAGTATTTTTCAAATTTTTATGTGTTAATTTTATACGTAGTACATCAAGTTAGCTCAAATAAAGTAAATATTCATATATATATATACATGATTCCACAAAGACTAAAGTTTAATCCTAGTTCATTTATAAAATATGAAATTGTGAAATTAATTATAAGATATCTTGTGTGAATATTTATAAACTTTATAAAAATAAATATAAAATGTTGTGACTTGGGAATGTAATTTCAACACAATGTAATATAGTAATTGTCATAGGTAATAGAAAGGTTTAGGGTATGTTCTTTTTACCGTTTTTAATTAAGTCATTTTCTGTTTTCAATTTTTCGAAACAGTGCCTATTTTTCGAAAACGCGTTTTTGAAAACAAGTTAAAAATCTATAAACAAAACTCAAAATGATAAATTTGTCGTTTTGAGTATTTTCAATTATAATCAAACCAAAATTTTCAAAATGCATTTTGGGTGTTTTCAAAATAATTTTTCAAAATACCAAAAAAAAAACACATTTTCAACAATCTAAAAATGCACACTCAAAACACAAAATCCAAAATGAATTCAAAATTCAAAACACAAAACTGAAATACAAAGAGAACAACCCCTTAACTTTTAAAAATAAAACATAGCGAAAGAATTGTCTCGGTATTTAACATTGTTAAACTATACTATGAGAACATTTCACATCTTGACTCTTATTATATGGGATGTGCTAAAAGTACATAAGGGGTGCCATAATGGACAAATGGTGCCCCAAAGAACCAGCACCAAGAAAGATCAATTTGAAGACTCAGCAAACACTTAGCTTGTAGCACGATCCTCCAATTTATTCACCAAAGGACAAATTCCTCGCAAGCAACACAAGAGGAAATAGAATTAGTAGCCAATTCGAGAATAAAAAAAAAACAATTAGGGTTTTCGGCAATTGAAATCAAGAAAAGTGAATATTGAACAGAACCTTGATTTCTTGTGACAAGATCTCGATCGAGGCCTCCTCATACACTTAGAAACTCTCTGATACCAACTATATGGTACAGGGCCTCGAAATCAAGCGGAAGCAAGCCAATATTCACCAAGAATGAAGTAATATACACAAAGTAATATCGATTTTATTGGGGGCTCAGAAATTCACAAAGAATACATTGTACCCGTCTGTTCAAATGAATAAGCCAACAAAAACCCAAACCCTAACAAGAATCGCACATAGCAGCTACTCAATGGACAAGATCTCTATCGCCTATCTAAAACCCATACAAAACTCAATCGAATGATCACACAGATACAAACTATCAAGCTTTGTGATTAAAACCAAGAGTTTTAATCAATTTCACAAAGAATTGAAGAAGGCAGAAGAGAGAAGCCCAGAAATTTCTCTCACAAAAGAAAGAAAGCAAAATGAATTCACGCCTAGAAAATGACCATCCAGCTTCCATTTATAACCCACCATCTCACCGTAGATTAGGCAATAGATCAATGGTCCAGAGCAACACAATTGTCATCAAGTTTTGGGCCGGGTTTTGGGCTACCATCATTTAAGTTATTGGGCAATGGCATTTTAAGTAAAAATCATTTTCCATCAACTTGGGCCAAGCCCATTTTTCATCATTGCCCCAAGTGTTAAATATAAATGACAAAAAATGGCATCAATATTCAACAACAACAACAAAACAAAATACTCACATGCTTTCTGATGAACTAGTTTCTGAACCTTTATATAAAAAAATTAAGTTCTATATTTATGTGTGTGAAAGCAAGCTGTGCACATAGCTGTATCTATATATTGTTAATTTGCCTGTTAAACATGCATGCATCTTTATTGTTAAATTTTCTTCTTTTTAAGATTCTATTTCAGGATCCTGGTTTAATGAGTCACATGACTCATGAGCTGTCTGCTGTGGTGTGAACATTTAGAGAAGATAAGATTAAGCTCGAAGAACGTTATGGGCTTTACAAGGCAGGTCAGATGGGAAAACAATATTAATAGTTGTTTAGAAGTGCTTAGTATTGGTTATTTAATAGAGACTTTTGTCTCTTTAATTAAATTTTTTTTTTAAATCTCTGTAAGTTGTGGATATTAAATTGACAAGACTTTTAAACTTTTGAATTGAAATTATATGCAGCTGTTATTAAGAAAAACTTGTAGTTAACAATGCAAGTGTTAGGTAAGAACGAATGGATTCAAACAATAGGTAACAATAGTTTTTTGGCCAACTAGTTGATCAGTTCAATATTAAAAGTTGTCATTCTCCCTCCATTTGCACTTATCTTTCTTGATTCCCTCACATGACGAATTAACCAATCACTGGTCAATCTCAGATATCTCATTGGCTGGCAAACCGAAGGCCTACTAATGAAATCAGATTCTTTCTGGTATTCAGTTTAAATCATGCTATTAGTCAGTTGAATGTACTAACGAGATATACCTATTGAATATTTATGTGCTCCCTCCCTCCATACTCTTACGAGATGATGACATTGACTCGCTTGGATGCGATCAAATCAAGGAAAAGGAGAGGAATCAAGTCAAATCAAGATTTTAAAGTTGCATGTTTAAGACATGGTTTATATTTACGAAAAAAATTAAGTGAACAAGAAAGAATGTGATATATTTTGAACGATCTCTAAGTATTTTACTGTCATTATGAAATCTTATAATTTGTGCTTGGATTTACATTGAATAAAATTTCGGTTTATTCTTTAAGGTTAATTGAAGTAGCATGAATCAAGGTGTATATAAGTACATTAGAAGTCCTTAGTGGCTAAAATTTGATAGATTTTTGTGTTCTAAAAAGTTCGGTTAGGCGACACTACCTAAATTCGAATCTCGGGCAAAACGCCTCATTTCGCGCTTAGACATTTTTTTTTTTTTAGATTCTTAAACGACTGAATTTTTTTATTCCTCTCCTCCCTAGATGTTCTTTAATAATTTTTTTCCATTTTTAAAAGTCTTTTATTTGATTTTAGCTTATTGTTTAAAAAAAAAAAACTTTGATGACTTTAATTTCAAGTTTTTAAAAGATTTTATATGTACAAAAATAAAAAATGACTTTATCTAAATAGTTAAATAAGATTTAAGCTATAGTGATATTTAAATTATGTAATTATGATTTTGAGACTCGTTATTTTATTGCAATTTCCAAAAGCATGTATGAATTTTCTATAAATCTATTAAGTAGAATTTGTATAGTTAAAAAAATATTCTAATTTTTGCATTTCAAAAACTTGAAAATTATATAATTGACTAATGATAAGAATTATTAAGTAAATATAGTATTTTATAATTTTAGATGTTTGATATGTATTATTTTAATTATTAAATAATTTAAAATAATATTAAAAATTAGAAACGTTTTTTACACGTAAACATCACCTAGGCTTGCTTAAACTTGTAAAGCTTGAAGCCCCGCCTCTACTCTAGCCATGCTTTTTAGAACAGTGGATTTTTGTCTAATTTTCAAATGATCTCCACGTGATGCATTCTTGAAGTTTTTAGACGAGACTAGTGAGGTTTGACAGTCCTATACGTCCTGTGAGCTTTTGAATAGCATGTAAAGCTTGTAGTATGTTGTGCCATGTATATATTGTTGACTATTTTGTTGTAAGAGAATCACACTAACCTTTTTGAATAATTCCTCAAGTCCCAACATTAACTTAGAAGAAAAACACATTACATATAGATCGACGGAATTGGGAAATAAAATAAGGGGAATTTTCATAGATGTCACGAAATTTATAAATGTACCATAAGTTATCATCATTAATAATGGTGCTCAAGAATGCCACCTTTTTGTGTGAATTGTCCAAATTATCTTTGGAGAAACATTTTTTGGTGCATTTAATGCTCATCAATGTCATGATTTAATAATTCGACTAGTGCAAGAAAAATCATTGAATATATCAATAATCCAATGGGTAATAAAATTGTTCTTGCAAAAAAAAAAAGGTCATAATATTGTAGGTACCGATTTTCATTGTCGAACGAAATTATAGAGACCGACAGTTCAAATGTCGAACTTAACACTTCGTAAATGTCGGAAAAGACATTTCAACCGTCGATTTCACCGGTTTGCTATTGTTTGGTATAATTTAGGGTAATTATCACATAATGTCCTTAACTTTAACTATTTTTGTGGAAAACATCCTTATTTTTCATTTTTTTTTTGACATTTTCACCTTTATTTTCACCTTTCATTGTGCAAAATGTTATTTTCATATATTTTCTCAATTAAAAGTTATGAATTATTTAAATAAAACAAAATGAAAAAGAAACAACTAATTGCAACCCCAGTTTCAAATTTTCTAAAAAGTTGCAAACAAGTCTCAAATAAATTAGTAAAGTGGTAATTATCAAATAATATCTCTATCTTTCATTATTATTGTAAAAAAAAAAAAAAAAAGTCATTACCTTTCATTTTTATTTTTTTTTATTTTTTATTTTTTTTGCATTTTCTCCTTTAATTATTGATTACGCAAACCATCACTTCTATTCATTTTCATCCAATTTCTCAATAAAAACTATAAAATGATGAATATACCATTTTAGTTAAATATAAAAAAGAAAAATAAAGAAGTAATTGCAATCATAGTCCCGAAAGGGCAAGAATAGACAGGAAAAAATAAAAATATTTCTGTGAGAAAATAGGACACTGTGAAAGATTGTAATAAAAGAATAAAAGATATGAAAGAATCTCAAAAGGTTGAGGGTGGAACAGCAATAGCTTGTGAAGAATCTTCAGCAACAAATGGACAAGTCCATGTGACTAGCTATTTGACAAATAAAGAAGAGTGAATTCTTAACTCGGAGTGTATATTTCGTATGTCTCCTTGTAAAAAAAATGATTTTCTGAATTATTATAAATAAAGGATGGTCAAGTAACTACGAGAAATGATTTTCCTTGCAAAATTTAACTATGGAGAATATGGGGATTTAACATAATCTCATTTTTTGAAAAAATTAGATATATACCAGATTTAAGAACAAACCTCATTTTTCTAGGGATTCTAGATGATGATGGTTTTAAAAAAATCCTTCAAAATAGAATTATTAAATTTTTAAATAGTTTTGCAGAAATCAGTAACACTATTAGACAAAGGATATTCGTGTTAAAGGCTACATCCTTGGTATATGATTCACTTGCTGCTGCATTATGACAAAATGATAAATCTGAAATTTGACATTAAAGACTGTCATGTGAGTGATAAAAGTCTGCAACATTTGAAAAAAATAATAATAATAATGATTTTTAAGAATAGAGAAAATTGAGAAAAAATGTCATTTTGTGAACAATGTATATTGGGAAAACAGAATAAGATGCCTTTAACTTCTTGAATTCTTAAATCTATATCTGATTTTGATTACTTGCATGTTGTGTGTAAATATTCTGGTTTTATTATTTTTCCTTGTAATAGACTTCTCTAGAAAAAAAAAAAAAAAAAAAATTGGATTATTTGTTAAAGAACAAATCAGATAATTGTTTTAATTTTAAAAATTACAAAACTCTCATTGAAAATCAAGTGAATAAAAACTAGAATATTCTTAGAATAAATAATGGTCTTGAATTTTGTAACGAATAAATTCATAATTTCTGTAAGAAAATTATATTCTTGGGCAAAAGAACTGTGACATATATACCTCAACAAAATGGACTTGTAAAAAGAATGAGTAGGACCTTATCATAAAAAGATTAGATGTATGTTAATTAGCTCTGGTCTTTCAAAATTATTTTGGGGTGAACTGCATAAACTGTTCTCTATCTCTGTGTAATAAATAAATTTCCTACTAAATCTCTAGATTATAAAACTCATGCTCATGTTTGGAGTAGTCATCCTGTTGACTATTCAAAATCTAGTGTAGAAAGACTCATCAAGTAAGCTATTAGCAAATGACCTTGGATTGTTTCGTTGGAAAGGAAGCTTCTACCTCTCTTAAATGCACTACTGGTACATCTGTGTGTGACAATCACGTCAACTACTAAAGGAAACCAGTTGTTTACATGTTATTACAGGCAATGTCTGAAGAAGGGGAACTGATTCTAAGTGTTTGAAGCTGGCAACAATGTATGGTGACTCAAATTACTATTAACTTGAAGGACGATAATGAATGTTACAAAATCAATATTCAGCCATCTCCTACTGAGTTTATCTTGGTGTAAGTAGCAATTGAGAATTGAGAATGTTGGCAAACAGAGGTAACCTTGACTTCTTGATATTGACATAGACGACCAAGACTAAAGGTTATTGTTCCGATCTAGGAGATCATGTTGCAGATGAAAAGTCGAGATAATTTAAGACGGTCCTGAATCTATTCGGAAATTAGATGTGACAAAGAAAATTGAGTGGTTTGTTATCTCTCAATGTCATTTTGCTTGGCTTAAATATAGGCTATGATGAGTTGTTTGTCTTGTGAAACCTGATAGGTGACAGCATTTGCATTCTTATCAGATTCGTAGGTTCGAAGGTACGTGGATTTTCTACATTTGTTTCCTATTATGCCATTCCTTACTTTTTATTCTCTGTGCATGCTAAATTAGTTCAACACCCGGTTTCAAACATCAAACTCGTTATTACGGTAGAAATTAGGTTGCTTTGTGTAAATGGATAACCAGAACCCAAAACTCTAAACTGTATTTGATGGTTGTTGATGCATTGCTCTGTTGGCACATTAGATAAGCAATTGTTGACCTTCAGATCAGCGAAATCTAGCTGTTAATACATTTCAATTCTTCTTTATGTTATATGCACACTTGGACACCGGGGGATACGATCGTGTCTCCGATGCTCAAGCCATACACTAAAGTATAGTGTGTGGGAGAAACATAGTGAATAAAAATATGGGCGTCGAGTTTTATATTACACTTACAAGTGTTACCAAGGGTTTCCTCCAAAAGAGAGGGCTGAATATTTATATGTGGAGAAGGCAAAAGAGATCCCATTTTGATATTTGACACGTGATTTCATCCTAATGGTTTAAAAAAAAAATTGGGGGAAAGATTGCCACTCGCACCCTTACAAATCCTCGAAATATTTTGCAAGCAAAAGATTATCCACACCATTTAAAATTTTGTTGTTATTAGTGGTAAAGTGTCAATGGACCAAGACACATTAATGACAATGCCACCCCAACTAATCATTTTATTCACTCCAACTCAATCTCCTCATAATTTCCTTTTACGTTTAATAAGGTTAGAAATGTCAATATGGCTCGTCGGCTCGAGCGGCTCTTGTCTCGACTAGAAAAATGTTCGAGTCGAGCCGGCTCGTGGCTCATGGGACCAAGCCGAGGCTTGGGCCGAGCCCTCCTCAGTCCGCCCGTGAGGCAATAAAAATATAAAAAAATGAAGAAGCTTGCAGGTAGCCACTTCTTTTTTGTTAAAATTTTTTTTGTAAGTTGTAATTTTTTTTATATGTTAATATTTAGTTATTATTTATAATACGTATAGATTGCACAAAGTTTAATTTTTTAAAAAATAATTTAGATTTGTCAAGAATTTAATTAAAAAAAAAAAACCCAGCAAGCTCGAGTCAAGCTTAAATTTTTGGTTGAGCATTTGCTTGGCTCCACTCGGGTCAAAAAAAGTTCAAACCATTTTTACTCGAGCCGAGCCCGAGTAAAAAGTTAAAGCTCGCGGCTCGGCTCGTTGACACCCCTAAATAAGGTCATCATTCAGTTAAAAGAATCTCCATTCTAGAACCACCTCCACTATTTCTCTCATATTCTATATGGTCATTGTTCAATGAAAACGGCACGAGACTTTCACTTTGAAACCATGCATGATTCAAGAACTGAATTTCCTAAAGCACTTGGCCATACAGGAGAGAGTTTTGGGCATAGGAGGATTGTAAATTTTGATGCTAAGGTTAGAAAAAAAGCTGAACATTATGAGAGAATCATAGGAATTGGAGTAGTGATCAGAGAGTTTAGTTTGGAACCTATCAAATCATGGAAAAGAAGACGATGATTCTGGTAATGTTCACCACCTTTATTCAAAAATGTCCCAACGAAAAAGTCCAACCACTCGACCGCTTCTTCACCACAATAGAGTATGGTATAGGATATTGCTAGACAGTGCGAATTTATGGAGATGGTCAAGAATTTCCTCTTACAAGCTCTAGTTCAAAGATTTTGTAGAGCAGTCTATAATAGAAATGCAACCCAAATTTATTTAAGTGGATGCAAATTCATCATTTTACATCAAAATTGACGACCTGTTTACATTTTTGAAAAGTTGGAAGATGTCACGTGCTAAAAATAGATCGAGTTAAATTACCAATAGTTTGCAAATTTTGAGGACGAAAAGTGCAAATTTTTCTAGAAGATATTGCCACATTTGTGGGGCCACCTATGTTTGACATGTCAAAGAGAGTAGAATCATGTTATATCTACATTCTACTTGATATTAAATTTGACATTTTAACACATGACATCCATCGTCTCTATTGATTTGTACAAGTTCAGCAATCTTTCACATTACTGGCCAGAATTTGAAATAATTAGCGTGTACCCATGTTCTGAAATTGTTAGAAGAAAAACGTGTAGTACAATGCAAGTGTCAAGTAAGAACAAATGGATTGAAAGCAACTTAGCAACAGTTTGGGCAATAATTATTTGGTCAACAAGTTGACCCGTTTACTAGTAAAAGTCGTCAGTCTCCCTCCATTTGCTCTTATCTTTAATTCCTTTCGACACCAGATGAACCGATAGCTGGTCAATCTCAGAGATATCATGGTCCGGCAAACATGAGGCCTTCTAATCCCATATCAGATCATTCTCTCATTCAGTGTACGTCCCCTTGTTTTTTCCCATAAAAAATCTGAACACCAGCCATCCGAGAAATCACATCGAAAGTCATCAGCCTTGGCAGAGAAATATGTGATTTGGGGTGTGCATTCAAATGGGGAGAAAAGAAGATTCAAGGCAAGAGTCAGCATCCAACATAGCCTTCAATTTTGATAAATCAAGAAATCCTCAGAAAAAGATTGTGAGTCCGCCAGAAATTTTGGAATTTTCGATCCATAATTAAGTTTTCCTAAAAGGTTGTATAGAATTGGATAGATATCAAGGTACGTGTTTCTGATTTTCCCCACACAGTTAAAAATGTCTGAGACAAGAGATGACAGTATCACTGTTAACATTGATAAAATACTTATGAACTTGCCTTCTACACCTTCAAAGCCCTCCATGTTTAGAGTTGGTGACAATTTACGCAGCACAAATCCAGAGGCTTATGATCCACAAATAATAGCCATTGGCCCATTTCACCGCAGCAACCCTAACTTGCAGAAGATGGAGCAACACAAACACAGGTATCTAAAGTTGTTTCTTAAAAGAAGAGGAGAGAAAGGTGTAAAAAAATATGTTCCCATAATAACAAACTTAAAAGTCCGGGCGCGGGAATGTTATGCTGAAGACATCCAACTTGATGAAGGTGAGTTCATGCAAATGTTGCTTCTTGATGGTTGTTTTATTATCGAATTTCTTTATATGTTTCAAAACATAGAACTTAGGGATAAAGATGACCCTATCTTCCAATATGGACATATACAAAGTCAATTGCTTCATGATCTAATGGTATTTGAAAATCAGATTCCATTTTTCATCATTGATCATTTGTTCAAAACGATCAAGATCAATGAAGAAGACAACATCAATTCTCTCATATGGCCTTTACTGCAAAATGGCATTTTCCCAGTGCAAGATCTTCCCGAAGTTCTCATTAATGATCACCATCTTCTTGGTATTGTACATGGCATCCAGTGTTCATCTTTTGCAATGATATTATCTCAGATGGGTTATGGAAATCCAGATAAAATGGTAAATATAAATTCAGCTGTAGAGCTCAAAGGGGCAGGAATTTCATTCAAAAAGTCGGAAGGTAACAGTTTTTTTGGTATTGAATTCAAAAATAACGCAATGATCATTCCAGAATGGGAAATTTCCGATTCAACAGAATCATTGTTCCGAAATTTGATTGCATATGAGTACTACCTCACAGGCACTCCTCAAAAATATGTGACAGACTATATATTCTTCATGCATTGTCTTGTCCATTCTCCTGAAGATGCAAAATTGTTGCGTCGTACTGGAATCATTAGCAACCTTTTGGGGAGCGATGAAATGGTTTATGATTTAATCAACCAGCTAGGCAAGAATAGCATAATTTCTAATAAGTTTTCGTATATTAATATTTTCTACTTTGTGAACCATCATTGTGGCCACAAAAGGAATAGATGGATGGCAATATTAAGGAGAAAATATTTCAACAGTCCATGGGCACTCATTTCAGTCTTTGCTGCCATTGCCTTGCTTATTCTCGCCATCATACAAGCTACGTTTGCTATTCTCTCATACCGTAAGTTACTCCCTAAGTATTGTATGTTTCAACTAAGTATTGCATATTTTAGCCTCTGATTCACAAATTTATGATAAATGTCAGGTTGCAATTAATATTTGATTTTGACTTTTAATTTATAAACCAATTATGTATCAACAATGCTACGTGTACACTCTTGTGAACATCTTCCCTTATACTCTGTCACGTGGCACCATCATCCATTTTGATTTCCCCAACAATCTTTCTCTTTCCTACCTAGATTATGCCATATAGGAGGAATGTAAGGCTAGATGTACAATCAACATAATTGTTTATAAATTATATCCAAACGGGGCTTAGTATAGAAAGACTCGTCGAGTAAGGTATTAGGAATTGACATTGGATGGTTTCGTTAAAAAAGAAGATTATGCCTTTCTTTAAAATGCGCTATTGATACTTTTGCTGTGTGACTGTGATGTGAACTACTAATCGAACATTATATTTGATTATCCAGTTGTTTAAATGTGTACATGTTATTTCAGGTCATGATCTCAAGCATGGGAAGTGATTTCAAGTGTTTGAGGCTAGCAACAATGTATGGTAACTCAAATTTCCTTTAACTTCGAGGACGATCGGAACTGAATTATTATAGTGTGTGAATTTATATGATGGCATGTACAATGAATGAATGTTATAAAATCAAGATTTGGTCACATCCTACTGAGTTTATCTTAGCGTAAGCAGCAATACTATACAAGGTTTCTCTTTAGTTGTCCTAAGTAGATCTTGAGTGTTTGTCTTTATTCTTTCTTTGCTCTAAGTTTAATATATGCTTTCTAGGAAAGGTTCATACGCAACAATGTTCATTGAGCTAGAGCTTTAGACAAAATAATTCTGTGCAGGATAAGCGATTGTTCGAGTTAAATCATCTATTCACAAAAATTAAGTTAGTGTTCTCGGTTGTTTCATAAGATCCCAACTTATCCCAACCTACTTCATTGCATGAAGATAGATGAAAATTAAGAATGTTTCGAACAAATGCAACCTTGACTTCTTCACGCTCACATAGAAGATTGGCAGATTGGCAAAAGACGAAGACTCTAAGGTATTGTGCCTATCTAGAAGATCATGTTGTAGTCGAAGAGTGGTGCTAATTCAAGACTGGGGATCTTGAATCTATTCAGAAATTAGAGACGAAGAAAATTGAATGTTTTGTTTTCTCTCTCAATGTCATTTTACTTGGCTTAAATATTAAGCTATTATAATCATAATGAATTACATGCCCCGCTCCTAATAACGCTAGTGGACCAGGAGTGTGACGTGCGCCGATAATAGATACCAACCAAAGTAGGACCCACCATCAAGGCTACTACAATATGCAACTTTTAAAAATTATTTTTAATAAAATTTCAGCATTATCTCCTCTATAATTTGGATTAACCAATCTGTAAACAAATATATACCACTCCCAACAACACTATCATACCAATGTTAATTCATGATGCCCTTCAATAACCACAGAAGTACAACACAATATAGAGACAAGCCGAATTCTCAAACTTTTACAATGGAAATAATATGAATTGTACATGTGGGTGCAAAATACGCAGTGAACTCATCTAACTATCTACAAGTGATGTAAAATGACATCCAAAAATAAACATGTGTCCCAAAATACTGACTACGTGTTCTATAAAATGAGTCATACTAACTAACTTTGTCGGTGACTCTGACTCCAACACAAAGGCTCAACTCCAAAAGATACCCAAAAACTCAACTTCTACCTGATAAGGAAATGGCAGAAAAATATATAAATTGATAGCTTAGAGAGTGGAGAAACTCAAAAAAAATTATATTTTTTCATTTATACATTTTTACCAAAATCAAGTTTACATCATTTAACAATCCACAGTATAATAATAATAATAATAATAATAAAGTGTGACGTTATCATAATACTGAAAAATATCATCTCATAACCACGATATATTCATTAATCGAAAACTATACTACCATCTAGGGATGGCAATATGGTTCATCGACTCGGGCGGCCCATGGCTCGGATCGAGAAAATCTCGAGCCGAGCCGGCTCGTGGCCTGTTGGAACCGAGTCGAGCCGAGCCCCACTTTGGGGTGTCGGCTCGAGCCCGAGCCACACTGGCCATTTTCGGCCTGTGGCAGCGACCCTAAAAAATAAAAAATAAATTAATTTACAAACTTTAAAAAAAGAAGAAGAAAAGAAAAGATAAGAAACATACTAAAATTTAGTTGTTGAATTTTTTATTTTTTATTTTACTGTTTGAAACGGATATATTTTTTTCCCTAAAAATGTGCAATAAAATTTTGAGTTTCATATCAAATTTAGATTTGTTACGAATTTAAAAAAAAAAATCAGCTCAACTCACTAAGGCCAGAGTCGAAAGCTCGGGTCGAGCCAAAAAATTTTGCTAAGCTTTTGCCCGACTTGGCTTGGGCAAAAAAAAAAAGCTCAAACTATTTTACTCAAACTAAGCCCGAGTTTTAAGTTTCCGCTTGTGGCTCGACTTGACTCTTGACACACTTACCATCATCTCATCACATCAAATGTATCAGGAAATCTACTAAAAACGTACATTTTGGCTGAAATCTGTAACCTGGTCATACGTATGCGTGTAGACTGCCCTTTGGGCAAAGCACTCCTGACACAAGTTTCAAGCCCCCACAGTGAACGTCAATCATAATCAATTCTAGATCACGGCCGAGGCCTCTCAATGAACTATATGTACACGGTCAAAACTCATTCATCCCCAATCAAGACCCATCGGTGTAGTATAGAACATAGTCAAGGCTCCTCAGTAAACTGAATTATGTAATCACGGGTACTTTTCTGGTCTATCTCACTATCGCATATATCTCACATTCCAATTTACAATTAATCCACATAAAATCTTTGGAATTCCACATATATCATGATGAAAGAATATTTCACCCTTAGTCATGTATTTTGAAGAATAATTCACATAATTGCATAAAATGTATAATAGTATAATTAATTTAGCAATACTTGAAAAATATTTAAGTTTTTCCACTCACAAGCTATTTACGTGACGATAGTTTGTATGATAAGTTGTCTCAATCTCTTCGCTGCCTTCTGATATAATAATAAATTTATTCGAGTCATAACTCATTTCACAACTTTACTAAGAATAATATGATAATTATTTCACATCTCTTTAATTATTTACCAAATTAACTACCTTATACATATACAACCCCCGTACATAATTTAATCCAATACCTAAACTTTCATATTTATCATTTAGTTTCATTCAAACTTGTAAAATCTGAGAAACAAAGGTTTGACGAAAACAGTACTAAAATTCCAGAGTATTGAAATTTAGCACATGTTTATGTATATTGAAAAGTATCACCGAAACCATTGACAGAAACAACACTTCTGGGAATAATTTCAAAAATAGCATTTGTATATGATTTTGTCCGAAAATTGCTTTAAAAAAAATGGAAAATTCCAATCTCAAATCTTTAATTTAAGTATTTAGCATCATATACTCACAAGAAAATCAAAGAATATGTCTTTATTTCACAAACTCATTTCAAAGTTCCACTTCCTTACACTCCAATTTTCAAATAAACATTTATTTGCTATATTTTTATTTAAAACCTCAAATAAACATCAATAACTCATCATTCTTGCTAACTTCGATTTTTTAAAAAATTTCATAAACCCTAAAAGAAATAATTTTGCATTCTTATACTTGCTTTTCTAAATTAAAGGAAGAATTTAAGAAATTGAGAATCTAACCTTGTAAAATTAGAACCTACATCCTCCCCTTTTTTTCCTTCCTATTTTCCTTTCTTCTTTATTTTTCTTCCTCTATGGTTTCATTCTCTGCTCTCTGTTTTTCGCCCAAAGAAATGAGAAAGTAAGTGGATAGGGTTAAAGTTAAATGGATAACTATTGTAAAATTGCAAGCCAAGTCCCCGATCTTCTTACAATATCACCTTTAGTCCCTTAGTTTCCAATAATATAAAACTAAATCCCTAGATTTCTTTATATATTATGTCTAGCCCTTCAAGTATTAGCAATTACCAATTAGACCCCATGAAAATCATTTATTCAACTTAAACCTTATTTGACTTTGACTTTAACTATAAATAAATGAGGTGTAACAATGAAATCGTGTTGCTTGTGTAATTGGATAACCAGAACCCAAAACTCTCTTTGATGGTTGGCCTTCCATTGCTTTTTTGGTACATCATAGCAAATTCTAAATGAAAACTCACCATTAAATGTCGTCAAAAAATTCGCATAAATCTATTCAACCCTCTTCTAGTTTGCTGTAAACAAGAACGCAAACTTGTAAGGTCTATTTCACTTCTCAAATACACAAATAATTTAGGTATCAGAGTGTTTCTAACCGGCCCTCCTCCATCTCGTTTGGCCAATTATTCTAGACCTGGTTGAGCGTGCAAACTGAGACTACAGATTTAGCTCATGTTGTCAGCCCAAAATCTCAGCAAGACTTAAAGACTTCTACATATACCTTACTATCTCATGATTATTCAGATATAGAAAAAATTTATATATTGTTGATGATGTCTATTACTTGATAAACTTAAAATGAAGGACTTCAAACCTTGAATGTGTCTTTTTTTAACAAATCAACTACATGGATAGGTCAGAGCATAGTGGACTGCAAGTTTTTCTCCAATCATGGCCTCGATCGCGTAGTTGCTAAATTTTTTGAGTACAACTTGTTGGAAGTTTTGACTCAAATTAATTTATTTGTATTAAATAAAAATGAATGATGGAAGATAGTTTTTTTTTTTTTTTTGGTGGTAAAATCATCAAGTTCAGTAGCATTTTTAGGTCCTACCAAAACACTAATTAGGGAGTTCAAGATTGCCTCTACTCGATGTATTATCAAAGAGATGTTCACAAACAAGGAAGGGACATGAAAAACCTTACCTCTTTAGGTACATGGGGAATTAGAAGAATCGTTGTACTTATTGTTCAAAATGATATTATAATGGTGATTTGGTACTTGGTCCTTATTGTGGATGAATCAAGTGAATGCATATAAAAATAAATATGGCAGGAGTCATTTTTTGCCCATGCAATCGCAAGGCATCCGCATGCACGAATTGACGGTTTTTGCCTCAAGTCATGCGATCACATAGGTATGAAAACAAGCCGTTATAGCTGATTTTCTGATTTGTTTTTGGTGCCTTTTGATGAATATATTCCAACTTTTTATGAATTAGTTTTCACATAAAAATTAAGATAACTTTCGAAGAAAACTCTTCTACACGAAGCAAAGTTCATACGAAACAGGTCGAGAATGTTATTAATTGGACTTTTATCTAAAAACACATGTATGAATAAATTTTATTAAATTGAGAAAAATAAAATTCACAATGTTCTAATTTACAAATGAATCTTAAATATTGAGTTTTAACTCTTTATACATCTTCAGGGTCCAATTTCGAAGAGTCAAACTTACTCTCTATTTTTACTTTGTAATGATTTAATTTAATAATTATAGATGTCTATACTTTATTTCTTAAATTATTTCAGTTATATTTGAATTGAATGATCATTTACATACCAAAAAAAATATGCTAAATAAATAATAAGGGGAAATCAATAAATGTTTTCTTGAAAAAAATAAAATGAAGATTTAATAGAGAGTATAATGGAAATGTACAAAAAAATTACTCTATAAAAATGATCTCTATTATGTATAAGGTGCTCTTTAAAAAAAAGAGAGATCTTATTCCCTTATTTATTTGAAAGACGAGCTGATTTTGGCTAAAATTTATGTTAAATCAAGGGCACACCATACGTATTTGATTTCAAAAATGAGAAAGATCCAACCAGGAAGAACCAAAACATGAGTATCTTTTAAGTTTATTCCTACAATGATTAAGGAAAGTTTATTGTTTGGGGTAAAATTTCCATAAAGGCAGTTCACATGCCGTCGACACGAAGATGTTCCGCAACATGATAGTGTATAATAATTCTTTTTTTACATTTCTTTTGTTCCATAGTGTTCTTTCAATGTATGTTCATATCACTTTTGGCTTCTAGTTTACATATCGAACTTTTTGTGAGGATTTAATCCAATGTTAAGGAAAAAGTTAACTGTCAAAATTTTGCCATGGATTTTGATCCATAACATTTTTCAATTCTGAAGGTTGGCATAACACTTGGAAGGCACTCGCCAAAAAGCACTAAACCAACATTTGTCGCCAAATGATAAGTATATTTTATACACTTATTTGGACTTTAAAATATAGACATCTAATAGTTCTTATAAATAATTATAGCCTAATTATTGTATATTTCGTTTACTAGGCAGAACTCAATGAAAGGAAGTATATTTGAAAGAAAGAAGTGAAAAATGGTGAAAAATGGGCAAGATCCAAAGTTTGGGGATTAAAGTGTAAATATTTTGAAGTTGTGCTGAAGCTCACAATGAAGTGTCAAGAATGTTAGGAGTCAATAGACACAATTAGAAGTCAAAAAGAGTGAAATATGACCAAAATATTTTCACAAATCAATTTTCAATCGCACAAGTATGTTCCAAATTTTTAGCCAAAGATTGAGACTCATTTTTGGCTTAGTAAACGTTCGAATTGAAAGCATCCATTTCTAGTAAAGTTGTATCACATTGGGTATTCTTTATAATCCAATTTGAATCGTCTCAATCGGATATCGAGAGAGAATGTTATGATAAAAATATTAAAGGAAGTAAGGTGCATATTTTTATCTGAAAGTGCCACCACGCTGTCTTGTCGCCTGGGTGTATCTATGGGGCATTTTTGGCCCTTTCAAAGTCCATAAAAACCCTGCATTGGACACAAATGTGGGAAGAGTATAAATACAAGTTTTTGACACTTTTGAGGGAGTTCCACACAATTTGGGAGAGAAAAGCACAATCATCAAGATCAAAGAGCAAAAGCTAGGGTTTGAAGACTTTTGAGGTTGAAGAAGATTTTTGGTAAAAAAATTCAATTCTTTCCATGATCAAAATTTCAAACTCGATTATGAATTCTATACTTTTTATTTTTCTTTCATTATTATGAGTAGCTAAATTCATAGTTAGGGCAAACAATGTAATCTATGTGTGACTCTTTATTTCTTTTATTCAAGATCTTGTTCTTTAAATGCACGTGTTGATTTTATTCATGAATTTAATGCTTTGAATTCTTTGGCCAATTATTCAATGATTTTGTGAATCTATTACGAATCGAGATGTGAGTTTTAGATTTAGATCACATAGTAAAATTCGATAATTTAGTATAATGTGTAGAGATACCTATACTAATTATTGCGGTCATTAGATGAATTCTTAGAACTAATATTTCGTTTAATTAAAATTGATTCACATAGAGATATAGAATTGAATTAGTTTAATTGACTCGATGAGAATTAGTGATGGGCAAATTAAATACTTTAAAAGAATTCGACCGAACATTACAATAGTAATGAATTTTGATTGATGAATTAAAGAAAATCCATAGGTAAAATTTTAAGTCCTAATATCCACATTCATACTTTTAAAATCCGAATTGGGTAATTATGTATGTGAGATAATTTAGTTTAGTTAGAATAATTAGACAACAATCACAAATATTATTATTGTTTTCGATCAAATTAAAGTTAGGATTATTTAACCAATTGTTAGATAGTAGTTCTCGTGGGAACGATATCCAGACTCATTGGTCCACTATATTGCTTATTATGATTCATACACTTGCGGAATATAAAAATCAACAAGAAGTTCTTTCTTTTTTTTCTTTTCAATTGATCTACTTGTTTTTCTTTGTTCCATTGACATATAATGAAAAGAAGCAAGAGGTTAAAAATTCACAATGATTGATCCTGACTTAAATGAAGGTGACATGCTCTTTGAAGAATTCTTCTTCAGACAAGAACTTAAAAGTGTGGATACAATCAACCTATTGTAATTGATAAGAATGGTTGGCCAAAGGGATTAAATATAAATCTATTGCTTATAAGGAGATTAGATCGACGTGTGAATATTGTAGTGCATTGCATTATAGTAAAAATTTCTTATTATCAGCATCTCAAGAGGAAGTAAGGAAGGTTTTCTTTACAAGATGATGACGATGAAATAGTTAAGGGAGACATCATCATGCAAAAATATAAAAGGATTGAAGATCAAGTAATTTTAGATGAGCCAAATAACATGCTAATGGAGGATCTCTTCATTATTCAATCCGAGGAACCAACTAAGGAAGAAGAACACGTAGAAAATAATAAATTAATCATGAATGAGCCAAATGAATTAGTGGCATTCAAAGAAGATGAGATTAGTATGCAAACCTCCAACTGTATTGATTTTGTGATTAAAGTCGATGAGGAGATTGAAGTATTCTTAGTTGAGTTCGAATTGGGCAATTTAGGCAAGTCATATCATATTCAAAAGGGTAAAGTACTATTTTGGAGGACGTGTGAAATATGGAACAAAGTCAAATTGATTGAACTAATCATGACCTCCAAAGCCATATTCAAAGTGACATGAAGCACTCGAGCAAAAATCTAGCTAAAGACTTTAAATTAAGCGCTTATTGAAAGACAACCCAATTTCTTACCATTTTATTTATTATGCTTTTTGTATTTGCATTGCATATAATCTATTAAGGTGCATTAGTTTTAGGCATGTTTCTGTTTCAATAAGAGGGTCATCATATCTATATTAAGCCTATTAAAAGAAAATCATATATTTGAGTCAAAAATAGTAGAAAAGATACGTGGCAAATTTTTCAAAGCTCCAAGGATATCAAAAAAAATTGGTTAGCATATACGCCACATTATTAACTCTTATATTTGTCTTCTTTCATTTTTCAAGGTACATGGATATCGATAGGACATAGCTTAGAAAAGAATGGAATGAACTGATCCATAAGCCACCTCAAATATTAGACAGAAAATTTTGAGAGTACATTCTTCCTTTTTTCCCTACCCATATATGGTTATACTAGACTTTGAGACATTGAGAACAACACTTTAAGTTTGGGAGTGGGAAAATATTGAGTTTTTAGTTTTGTGTGTGATTTTGTATTTGTTGCTTTATTAAAATATTAAGGGTATGTATGAGCTACATTATTTTGGAAGAGAATGTATTTTAGAATAGTAGATTGATGGAGAATGTGTGGTTGAAAAAGAAGGAAAAGTTATTAATGTGATAGAAAATATTATTTTATTGAAGAATATGTGATTGAAAATGAGTAAAAAAATAAGAATGAAAATTTTATGCTTGTGTGGGTTAGGTAGTCTTGTTGGCAAATATATTTGGAATTATGTATTCATTTATGAACTGTGGATATGTTACATACTTAGATTAATTGATTCTTATCCATGTAAAACTTGATACTATTTGTGCACATGAATTAAGTTTAGCATTATAAAGTAATGGGTTGATTCATATGCTTAATAGGTTGAAATAGTAGAACTTAGATGCTAAACCCAAAAATTACTACAATATAATTCCACCAAATTTAGATTAGTTTGGGGGTGATTTTACTGTTGTAGGGAGATATGGATATGAATGGGGATTCTATGTGTGTAAATTCTTGTGTGAATTGTCTAATGTCAATATGATGAAAATTAGGTGAAAATCTTAAGTTAGGGATCGATTTTTTAAAATGAGTTTTTAATAAAGGGCATTACACTAATCATGAAAAAAAGGAAAAAAAAAAAAAAAAGGCATCTCATTGTGAAACGTCTCTTCGTATCATTTATGACTTGAGTGATTAAACGTGTAAAGGTATCTAAAAATTTGGTGCCCTATATTCATTTTACTTGGAAGTCATTGACCTAAAACTCGCTACAATGATTATTTAGAAAATTTAATAGAGAGAAGTCTATACATAAGATAAAAATAATAATAATAATTACGTATTTACATACTACATATCTCGATTAAGTCCTAAACACTTATTTGAGAAAATTAGATCTTTGACAATGGATTATTAGCCTAGTTGAGTTTTGGAGGTTGAAGTAATCAAAATTTGGAGAATCCTTATTTGTTGAAATATCGACTTGCAATTAATGAGATCCATCTAAACTAAAGAGGGTGAGGAATTGGTATAAAGATTCAGTCTTAAATCACACACTGGGAAATGAATAAAAAAAATAAGTTTGGGAGTATTTGAATCTTACGAGTGATGAAAGTAAAAATTTGACCATCGAGGGTCGAGAATCGAAACAACTCATGAATTTATAGTGTTTTACTTAATTCTTCACACACTTCATTTTGCATTGAAAAAATAGATATTGATTTTGGTAATGCGACCTTGAAATTGTTTATAGATTTAATACAATGATTTCAATCCTGAGACAAAATGGCAGGTTATCTAACCAAAATCTTTTGCATGTTTATTAAGTTAGGTTATGATTTTGTTTGATGACAAATAAATATTTAAATTTGGGGGTGTTTGATAAGTGTATTTTATATACTTATTTGGACTTAAAAATATAGACATTTAATAGTTCTTTTGAATAATTATAGCTTAATTTATTGTATATTTCATTTATTAGGTGAAACTCGATGAAATGAAGTGGAATTGAAAGAAAGAAGTGAAAATTGGCGAAAACATAGCAAGATTCAAACTTTTGGGATTAAAGTGTAAATACTCAGAAGTTGTGCCGAAACTCACGATGAAGATTCGAGAATTTTAGGAGTCAATTAGATGCAATTAGAAGTCAAAAAGAGTTAAATATGACCAAAATATTTTCACAAATCAATTTTCAACCGCATAAGAATGTTCCAGATTTTAGCTAGAGATTGAGACCCATTTTTGCCTAGTAAACGTTCAAATTGGAAAGCATCTATTTCTAGTACAGTTGTAGTCATTTTGGTTATCTTTACAACCCAATTTAATTACCTCAATCGAATATCGGGAGAGAAAGTTATCATAAAAATACTAAAGAAAGTGTAGTGTAAATTTTTACCCGCTATGCCACCACGCTGTCTTCTCTGTGCCGTAGCGCCAATACTTGGCCCTAAGGCGCTGTCAAGTATATCTAGGGAACGTCTTTTGGCCCATTTTGAAGTCCATAAAAATCTTACATTGGACACATACTACAACAAAAAGAGTCATTCGCAACATTAAAACGGCAACATTTGTTGATAAATGTTGCTAAAAGGGTCTTTTGGCAACATTTTAGTAAGTGAATGTTGTCATTGGTTAGTATAAATGAGTTTTGGCAACTTTTTTTAGAAAAATGTTACAATAAACCCCTTTTGGCAACGTTTGTTGAGTATTGCGAAAAGTGAGACTTTTAGCAACGTTTGTCAAAAGGGGTATTTGGCAACGTTAGTTGAGTGTTGCAAAAAGTGAGACTTTTCGCAACGTTTGCCAAACGTCACAACACTCAACTAACGTTGCCAAAAGTCTCACACTTTTCGCAACATTTATGAACGTTGCGATAGACCCCATTTCAATTCCAACCCAACACCCTACAAAATACCCAATTCATAACCCGCCAACCCAACCCGTTTGGATTAAAACAAGAACAAGAAAAATTCTGGACAGCACCCCTAAGCCCAATCCCTCATCTCTCTCTCTCGCGATCTCGCTTTCCCTCATCTCATTAATCCCTCATCTCTAATTTCTCTTGCACGGGCTATCCCCTGAAATCCTCAAATCGCCAACCCTAATCATCTCTAATCTCTCTCGCACTGGCTTTTCCCTGAAATCCTCAAGTCGCCAACACCAATCCCTCATCTCTAATCTCTCTCGCTTTCCGTAGGCTGCACTACTCTATTAAGCATCATCTCTTCCCATAGTGGTCTTTACAAGGAAGACCAGTTCAGAGGGGTGGGCAGTATCTGCGTCATCTCTTCTCCCCCGTAGGCGTCCATCTGCTGATTGGCATCAATTTCTCACCATACTCGAAAGGTAGGCAGTATATGATTTATTCGTTTCCCTGAAATGTAGAAATTGTTGTGCTAGTGGCCGATTGTTATGCTTGATTTGGGGGGTAGCCTACTTTACTCATTTTGTGCCCTAAGGCTACCCTCAAGCTGAACCTTTGTTAGGCTAGAAGCACAGATGATGTTTATTGGGGGGGTTTGTCTGTTGCTGATAGCAGAGTCTCAATCCAATTATTGGGGAGTATTGTCTGGTTATTTTTAAGTGTGGGTGCTGGCAGTGATGCCTTATTTTTCGAGAGCTGTTGAGGCTTTAATTTGCTTGAGTGGTTGAACTGATCTTCTCTACAAGTAACAGAACCTGGCGACCTCAACCATGGCACCAATTTACTGTACTTAACTTAGATTCAACATTTGGCTTTGAATTCTTGCAAGTCATGCAAGGATGCATTGGCTGTAGTGTCTAAATAAACGGTAATGAAGTCAAGTGACTCTATAACTAATACATTTAAACTCACTACAGGTTCTTATACCCTTTTCAATTATATTAATAAGGAAAATTGCTGATATTCTTTTGATGATATTTTATGTTGGCACAACTTGACGATCTTCCTGAAATTGATTGCTTACTGATTACATAAAGCCTTGACGACCATTTTTATTTAAAGACCTTAAAGCCCCTATCTCAGAACTTACCAAATCTTTGGGTTATAGCAACTTCTAATGCTAAAGCCCTTTTGGATCCTCTTTTTAGCAAGGTAATGATTTGAATCCTTATGTTGTTGATTATCTAGAAAGAAATTATTGAGGTACAAATAGATGCCAATATGCGAGTATAATTTATATGTTATACTTGTTTCATTAGAGCTAATATTATATAAATGAATTAACTGTCAAAATATGTCTTTTGATACAAGAACTGAGAGGGATTGTTGTGCAGCTAGAAGGAAAGGATGAAGGCAGGGGACAGAGGGAAAAATGCATTTTGTTGAAGTTATTAAAACTGATTATTTAGACTTTATTTGATTGAAATAAGTGGATTTATACTTTTGGTATTAATAAAGAGCTTTATTTCTTCCTTGTTTTGATAAAGGGAGCAAATTAAGGAAAAGAACACTCCCTAAATTGTAACCGCAATATGTTGCATTGCATTAATCTATGTGAAGCTCCTATCGTCTCTTCCAAATGCTGTTTCTAGATGGTGATTATGGGAAGTCTAGGAAAATAAATCAAGAAGCATATGAAGAAATTAGGTAGCAGACTTGGTGTACTTGTATGTGTTTTTAGTTCTTTTTTTACTCAAAACGGTCTCACCATCAAATTAGACCATGCGCTACCTTCTTCAAAATTGCCTACACCTTCAGAAAAGCTTTCTTAGTTGCAAGCACTACCTTCTTTAGTGGATTCAGGCTTAGCAACAAGCTTTGTCTTAACATACTTGGTCTTTGCATTGGATTTGAGAGGACAACCTTTTATCCTTAATTGAGTTCTGCTTGTAGCGACCTTTGTGTTGGGGATAGGAGGAAGCTTCATCAACTAGGCAGCAGCAAACTTAGAACTTGATGATGCGCAAACAAGAGTGGTGTTTGACGAGTGGTCCTTTCATCATTAGTTATATTATTCAACTCTTTTCTAGACAGGTGAAGTCTAGATTCCTTGATTTACATTTCAAATATCATCTTGCTTCTTTTTCACGATTCTGAGTTTAAGGGGAATGTTGACCTATAGTAGTACATTTCTACTATCCAAACTTCACTTGGTTTCAATTCTCTGCCACCAACCCAAAAATTATGTTCTAGAATCATTTGATCTGGTTTAGGGAAAATAGTTTTCATTTAAATAATCTTATGTTTTTTATTTCAATAATTTGTTTTATATCATGTATTGTTCAGATGGATGTTAACTTCACAAGCTCATGAGTGCCATAAAAACAACTCCCTTTATTTTATATGAGGTACCAAATTTATACATTTATTAAATTGTTTCTCTTCTTTCTCAATTTCTGGTTCATCTCTTCTCTGCTAGCATTTAGATATTTATTTCTCTTTAAACTACTCTCATAAACCGTCTTAACTGGCACACCTTGGAAAACATCTTACTGCATTCTTCACATTCTTAACTGCAGGTACAACTTATTTTGTTTGGTGAGGAGACTCAGGAAGAGAAGAAGGCTGCTGAAGAACATGATGCAGCTGTGAAAGTATCTAAAAATAAGAAATATAGTAGTTTATGTGTTCCGTTTATGATCGAGTTTTTTCCTTACCATTTTATTTTATTTTGAAGCTCCTTTTTATTTAAGTGATGTTGTATCACATTCTAATGTTCAAGTGTATGAATTCAAAATTTTGTAATGAAATTATCAATTTTTATGAAATTTCAAAATTTGTTCATAAGTTGCATTTTTAATTTTATCAATCTATTTGCATAAATTGTTGTTATTGAAATAATAATTAAAAAAAACATCATACGACAACGTTTGTCAAACGTTGAGAAAGACTGTCTTTCGACGGCACTACCTTTTTGGTTAAATTAATGTAGTTCAACAAGTATTTTGTGTAGATACGTTATGGAGCGAGTGGGATAAATTAGTACAACCTCAACCGAACGTATGGGTCCCGATAATGCATGATGATTACGCATATTTGCCGTGTTTGATGCTATAAACTTGAAAATACATGAATCATGGTCCATATGCATAATAAAAATATTTGTAAACCTTCCATGTCATAATGAATACAATTAAATGGTTATCTTATATTAAGAGTAAAATTAAACGGACATAGTTAAAACAGTAACTAACCGTTTAAACCTACCAAATACTATTTTGGAGCACAAATTCTCAATTTCACTTTAAAACTATTCGATCATATTCTGAAGCATTATAAAACTTTTTAATCGTTTGAACTTACAGTATGCCATTTTGGAGCAGAGGTTTTCAATATCACTCTAAAACTCGTTGATCATATTTTGAATCGTTGTAGAAGTTTTGAACGAGTTAAACTAGCTAAAGTACTGCATTTTGTTTTCTCATCTGAAGAGAATTTGATTTAACTTCGTTTCTAGTGTAGGTACTTATGCGATACGCTTGTTGGTTATTATAGTATCAATCGGTGTCCAAAGAGAGTGAGAATGTTTCTTCATTCTTTTTCGTGAACGTGTGAGGTAATATAAAGTCAAGCGGATGTGGAGTTTGTCAAAAAGACAACCAATCGTTTGAATTGGTTGCATGCCATTTTGGAGCACTGGCTCTCGATTTCACTTTAAAAGTTGTCAATTATAGTTTGAAATATCGTAGAAGATTAGAATAAGTCAAACGACATCAATACAGTTAATAACCTGGTGAGCATAATTTAAAGATTAATTCAACTACCTGAACAAAATATATCAAAAATCATCACAGTTTAAATATTACATTCAAAAACTGTAGCCACCTATCCATCTATAAACAAATTATAGTCAATCACATAAAAACCAAGTTGCATATATCAAAACCAAGATAATGAAAAATGAAAATGGAGTGAAATTGGGGATTTGGGGTTTAGTTCAATTTTTAACATTGATTTCAAATTGAACATTTTAAACATTTCAAGTAAAGAATATTTAAAACTTTTAACAGATAGTCCTTACTACTTCCATCCTACCCTAAACCCCCACAAAGAAGACAAAGCACTACTAATTTCTGAATCTTTATATAAAAAACTTAGAATAATACACACTAAGTGTTCATCCTTGTTGACATTTAGTAGTGCTAAAACTTAGAATAATTTGTCTTGTTCAATTGTGTGTTGTCACAGTATAAAAGATAATGTACGATTGAAAAATTTAAGTTATATATTTATGTGTGTGAAAGCAAGCTGTGTACAGCTGCATCTATTTATTGTTAATTTAATTCTTAGATGTCGTGGTCGATTTTTTTGCATTTTCTAGGTATCGAATAATAAGGATGATCTCTTTTGAGATAAAAATAGTATGAATGTATATATTTTTTAATAAACTAGTTCTCACTAGCAGTTACTTTTTATGTTATTTTTAAAGTATTAAAAATATTTACTATTTTGAATGTAAGAAAAAATCCCGGCATGTGTCAAAATTAAATATTTATTATTTCAACTTTTTAATACAATTTTGATATATGTACATCAAGTTTGACATTGTATGAAGTGACAACTTTTTGTACATTAATTTTAGGGTTAATCCATTTGTACATAATGGATTACCCCTTCTTACATAATGTGCGTGCCCCGCGTGTATTTAAAAATTCCGACAATGTGGTCATCATCCTTATTGTGAGTAGTATGTAAAAGATTCGGTAAAAAATTTTGGTACATGTAGTATGATCCTTAATTTTAACATCATTTTTTTCAGCCAATGAGCAGATTTCATCCACATAAAGGCATGTCATCCACAATGTAACTCAAAAATGTACAATTAACATAGTTTTTTTAAAATGTACGTTCTACAGATATAATGGTTGACACTCTTTTTCACATCGCACAATCATCTCTTTTGATTTCTCCAACAACATTTTATGACACTATTCAAATTGTGTCACATATGGGAATGTCAGTTAAAATGTAAACAATATGTACGTCTACCATTGAGCATATTACCAATTGATGACATCAAGTCATGCCAAATTTAAGTATGTCATCAAGTATTTGAAATATGATGCAAACATTATTTAAGCAATATGGACCATTGATTTTCAATAATATAATTTGCTTGGCACGTGGCCCATGTATAATTGTAAATTTGATGGGATTGGACATGTTGTTTGTTTTTCTCGTCACTTGTCTTTTCCAAGCAAGGGATCCAAGGATTTTTTATTATTATCTTTGCTTAAAGCAAGTAAGGCCAACTTGATTTTAACATCACCACAGACAGTCTAATTTCATTGATTTTTCATAAATTTTGTTAGTTTTACAAAGGTATTTTTTAAGGACTCAACTTATGGGTGAATAGAAAATATGAACATCGACATTGCGAGTTTCAATTTAATCAACTAACTATCAGAGCTAAATACTCATTGATTGTACAAATATCGCATAATATAGTATATATGTTTATAGCAAAATATAACAAACTCATGTGTTGGTTTTTACCCAAATTTGGTAAATAATCATTGCTAAAGGGAAAAAGAATTTTAGTTTGGCAATAAACATGAAATATCGCAACAAGGGGAAAGAACTCTTTTTTCGTTGAGGAAAGGGGCCAATGTGACGAAAATTCGAACCAAAAATTAGTACATCCAGAATTATAAGAATTTATGGAGAGAAACTAAAAAAAAAAAAAGTAACGATACGATGCCTTGTGAAAATTGAAAATTGAGACAGTTAGAAATGTTAGCATGTGACACAATTTATTATTAGTTTAGTAAGATTCTGCTGCATTTAACATATAGCACAATTTATTATTAGTCCAGTACAATGTTGCATTTGGTGCATCTTACCTAACATTTGTTGTCAAATTAATGAATTGTACAATCAAAAGAAAAAAAAATGTAGTGAAAAAACAAAGATGTAAGGTATGTCAACACTATTCTTTTTAAGATATATTTCGCCCCTTGCAAAGGCGACAACAAGAGTATCGGGTGTCTGCTTCTCAAAGTACAATATTTCTTCCAAAATCTGTATTGCACTATACCAACATTGTCGGTAGAACCAAAGTGTTGACAGTATTTTTCTCAAATGAAAGAAACTTGAACTAAACTTGTTCAGACATGCTTTTATTTCTAAAAATTAATTCGGACAAAATTTTAATTTCAGCAAAATAAGACGAATAGAATTTTTGAAGTGGAGATAATTTGTAAATCGATTTTATGACTTAAATTGATTGTGTGGAATTTAATGGAATATGGGATCTTGTATATTGAATTTAAAGTGTCACTAATGAATGGATTCACCATTTGGTTCGGATAAATCTAAGTCCTTAGATCACATTGCTTCAGATTGTGCAGTCCATATTGTATCCCTCCGGCCTCCGCTGTGGTCCTGCCACGTGATTGCCAACTTACCGAGCCATGATTTCAATTCTGAAAAATTTAAGGCTCCTTGTGACGATGCGTACGTGTAGTGAGATTTTCTCATCTAATAAACTATTTTTCTCATGTGACTATTGACGATTTGTCAAATCACGTTTAATTATGGTTTTTTTTTTTTTTTTCTCTTTCGACTCATTTTCTAATTTTTATTTCCTTTTTGTTGGGTGGAATTTTTTTCCAAAAATATGGATGGTGTTAGCAGTATGTTTAGTGTAAAATTAATTTGAATGTTACTTCTTTTCCCATACCTTGTCATCAATTGACCAAATAAAAATTGGCCAACACTAATAGAAGCCATGTGATTAATTCATGATGCATTGATACCTGCCGAAAATTGAACAGTGAGGTAGTTGGCTATTTTTAACGTTAGCATATTGACACTCTTTTATTAGTTCAGTACGACGCTGCAGCATTAATTAGTGCATTTTAACACCTATATATAGAATTGGTAGGTTAATTCATTGGTAAATCACAGTTAAAAATGTCTGAGGAAATAGCTCACAGTGTCACTGTTAACATTGATAATATGCTTAATAACTTGTCTTCCACACCTTCAAAGCCCTCAATGTTTAGAGTTGCGGACAATTTACGCAGCATAAATCCAGAGGCTTATGATCCACAAATAATAGCCATTGGCCCATTTCACCATCGTAAACGTAACTTGCAGGAGATGGAGCAACACAAAATCAGGTATCTAAAGTTGTTTCTTCAAAGAAGAAAAGAGTCAAGTGTAGAAAGGTATGTTACCTCAATCAAAAACTTAGTAGATTGGGCGCGGAAATGTTATGCTGAAGACATCCAACTTGATGAAGATGAGTTCATGCAAATGTTGATTCTTGATGGTTGTTTTATCATCGAATTTCTCTATATGTATCAATACAGAAAATGTAGGGATAAAGATGACCCCATTTTCCTGTATGAACATATAAAAAGTCAATTGCTTCATGATCTAATGGTATTTGAGAATCAAATTCCATTTTTCATCATTGATCGTTTGTTCAAAACGATCAAGATCAATAATGAAGACAACGTCAATTCTCTAATATGGCCCTTACTGCGAAATGGCCTTTTCCCAGCGGCAGTGAAATTGCATGATCTTTTTGAAGCCCCCATTAATGGTCACCATCTTCTTGGCATTGTACATCACTTCCAATGTTCTTCATTTGCAGATAGATTATCTCATATGTGTTATGAACATACACATATTATAGATTCAGCTGCAGAGCTCAAGAAGGCAGGGATTTCCTTCCAAAAGTTAGAATCTAATAGTTTGTTTCATATTAAATTCGAAAATAATGTTATGAAGATTCCAAAATGGACAATTTCTTATTCAACAGAATCATTGTTCCGAAACACGATTGCATATGAGTACTACAACACAGACAGTCCTCAAAAATATGTGACGGACTATGTATTTTTCATGTATTGTCTCGTCCATTCCCCTGAAGATGCAAAAGTGTTGCAACATTCTAAAATCATTGTAAACCATTTGAGGAGCAATGAAATGGTTTACGGTGTAATCAATCGGCTAGGAAAGAGTATCATAGTTTCTGATGAGTTTCCATATTATGATATTTTCTTCAAGGCAAATTATCATTGTGCAAAAAGAAGGAATAGATGGATGGCAACATTAAATAGATGGATGGCAACATTAAAGCGAGAATATTTCAACAATCCCTGGACAACCAACTCAGTCTTTGCAGCCATTTCATTACTTGTGCTCACCTTCATACAAGCTATATTTGCTATTCTCTCATACCGTAAGTTATTTCCTAAGTCTCGTACATTCTTAAGTAATTATTAGCATATTTTAGCCTCTGTTTGGTAAATTTCTAATGGTTTGTAAATATGAATAGTAAGAGGAAGAGTAGTGGGTTTCACAAGATATGTCTCTATTGATGATAGGTAGTTATGAATGTATCATTGAAATTATTGTTTGACTTTGACTTTGAATTTATAAATTGTATCGAAATGGAGGCTTAGTGTAGAATGACTCATCAAGTAAGCTATTAGGATTTGACATTGGATTGTTTCCTTAAAAAGGAATATTCTACCTTTCTTTGTAATGCAAAAGTGATACATTTGATGCGTGACACTCGAGTGAACTACTAAAAGAAATTTTATATATTATCCAGTTGTTTAACTATGTAAATGTTATTGCAGGCAATGATCTCAAGAAGAGGAACTGATTCTAAGTGTTTGAAGCTAGCAACAATGTCTAGCAACTCAAATTACTATTAACTTCAAGGACGAGACAGAGCCTAAAATCCTGAATTATAATATATATGATGGCATGTACAATGAATAAAATTCAGTCACCATTTCGTCATTCTAAAAACTAGTTGTTCTTCGTGTTTCTTTTATGATAATTTTTTTATTATTATTATGTGTAATTTTTTTTTTTTATTTTGTGTGTGAAATGTAATATTTTAGTCAATTAAATGAAATTTTTATTTAGTTATGTTAGTAGTAATATAATTTATAATTAAATATTTTTTTATTATCCAGAACTAGAAATTTATTTATTTATTTTTGATGATGTCTTTTAATAAACATAAAATGAAGGTCTTCAAACGTTAAATGTGGCCTTTTTTAACAAATCAACTACATAGACGGATCAGAGCATAGTGAACTGCTAATTTTTCTCTAATCATGGCCTCGCGGTGGTGCTATGGTGGTTAGACCTCAACATTTAAATTAAGTTTTAAAATTCACCAATGAATTTATATGACATGTCATCGGTGTTTAACATATGATGAACGCCGATACTCATTAGATCATTCATATATATATATAGTGGGCAGAAAATGTGGTCTTGTCACTTCATCGATATTTTAGATCCAATCGGTGAGTTGGCTAGTCCACATTTTGCCACCTCACTAGTGAGCAAAATATCTGATTTTTTTAAAGAAAATCTCAAGTTTGTCAAGCTGAAATTGTATTTTTAAATCTGGGTAATTATGTATCTTTCTCTAGTTTTAATTGGGCTTTAAAAATTGGTTAGATTTGGGCTGAAAATGGGCTAGGTTTTCCAGAATTTGGATTTCCACTAAAAAAAATAAAACAAAATCAAGTGGAAATTACACACCAACCTATTTTTAAAGATGACAGCGGTGATGTTGGCTGTCCTGGTAAGGCGGTGCTAGTTATTTTATGATGTGGGTTTTGCTGGTTGTGTTTGCAGTTGATGGTGGTACAAGCTATAGTTGCGGTGTTGGTGGTGGACGTGATGTTGGTATAGCGGTTGTGGTGGTGGTTGTAGGGTGGAAAGAAAAATGTTTGTGACTAATAAATTAGTTAAGTTGTGATCAATAAATTTTTTGTGACCTAGAAGAACGTGTGATTGCAATTAAATTTGGAATCATGACTAAGAATTTGGTAAGTTGTGATCAACTAATTCAATAATTTGTGACTGGGAAATAATTTTTGACCAATTAATTTGATAATTTGTGATCGTCACACAAGTCATGACTTATAAAATTTGTGATTTGTGGCTTATAAATATATTGTGACCCATAAAATTTTTATTTGTGATCAATTAATTTGATAATTTATGACTAATTAATTTGATAATTTATGATCGTGAAATAAGTTGTGACTTATAAAATTTGCACCGCTCACGGTACCAAACGTTTCAAAAATATGCACCGAATGTCCAAATGAAAGATTTCCATCTAGTTGACTAAGAATAGTAGATTTTGACCAATTTTGACAAAATTAGGAGGGGTAAAATGGTAACTTGACAATTTTCTCAATTTCTTGACAATCCATACCATAATTTCCTCAATTTCTTCACTCCACAGTCCACACATTCACTAATGAAATTATAATGATTTTCTCTATCTCATCTTCCCCTTCGCTCATCACTTCGTTCACCACTGCTAGGTTTCCCACTTCTACTCCATTAGTAGTAGCTTCTACTTCCAGAATCTCTTCCTCCGTCGTCGCTATCGTTGGATTGAGGAGGAGCCCGTGTCCGTATATCGCATTTTGTGCTTCCAAGGTTCAAGGAATGGAGGAGATGCTGGACGAGAAAAAAGGCGGTGCAGATGCAACAACAAAAGTGTTGTCCAGCTCTTCAGACCGCCATGAGATTTTGTCGTCTCGGACTTTCCTTGATGCTCGTTCTGAACAATGTAGTCATTTATTTCTCTCGATGCAATTTAGATAGGAAAATTGAATCCCATTGGAGCCAGGCGAACCTCGAGCAAACTTGTACGACCATGGGTAGGGGTGGACATGGGTTGGATTGGGTCGATTTTTGCTTCAATCTAAACTCAACCCAACATGATCGGTTTGATCAAAATTTAACTTAACTCAACCCGTGTAAATATTGAAATACAACCTAACCCAACACAAGTATCGGTCGGATTTGGTTGTTCGGTTTGGGGCGACTCGTCAACAAAAATTAAAGTCATTCAATTTTCTATTATACTAAATTCGGATAGACAAGATTAAATAGTAAATAAATAAATAAAATTATCTATTATCTTATTCAATCCTCATTAGTCGAGCTTACAAAGAACAAAGTGCATTTAACATAACATGGAAAACTTATACTACATTTATTGTGGGAATAACAGTAAGCTCCTCCTCTAAAATGTACCAAGATAATTACAGTTACAGTAGTATCCACTCATATTTTTTTAGGT
Source organism: Fraxinus excelsior (assembly GCA_019097785.1). Lineage (NCBI taxonomy): Eukaryota > Viridiplantae > Streptophyta > Magnoliopsida > Lamiales > Oleaceae > Fraxinus > Fraxinus excelsior. The sequence continues at coordinate 283,135 of JAGHKM010000024.1, forward strand.
TCTTTTTATTTTTTGGCATTTTATTATTTATTTTTTTTAAAGTAAGCGAGTCGAGTTGGGCGGATTTATTCGATTTTCATGTGTTAACACATAACCCGACCCAACTCAACCTGCCTACATAGCTAACCCACCAAACCCGTGTAAAAACAACAAGAAAATTGACCCAAAGGTCGGGTTAGTTCGATTTGGACGATTTTGATGGGTTCGATCACATTTTGCCCACCCTTAATCATAGGTAACCATTTAATTGCTCTAATTGATGTTAGAACTAATTTAATTGCTCCAATTGAAGTTGGGGCAGTTCGACAAGTCTTGATGGCTCCAATTGAGGTTGGGGCGGTTCGACGGGTCTTTGTGGCTGCAATTTATAATGTTTGGGTTTTGAGGAATTCTGCCAATGATGGTGGCGGTGGTAGTCGAACTTAGAGGCGGTGGTGGCCTGCGGTGGGTGGGAATGGGGATGAGTGGAGTGGAGTGGGAGGAAGAATGGTTTTTGTATATTTATTTTTATTTTTGGTTTTTTTAATTAAATTTACGGCGGTGGTGGTGGTGCCGACACTATTGATGCCGAGAAGGAAAAATTGATTGCAAGTTTTTTAAAAAAATTATTTAATAAGAAATTGTAAGTTACCATTTTACCCCTCCTAATTTTGTCAAAATTGGTCAAAATCTACTATTCTTGGTCAACTAACGGTCAACTGGACGAAAATCGTCCATTTGGACCTCCGGTGCATATTTTTGAAACGTTTAGTACCGTGGGTGGTACTAATGAAAGGTTTGGACAAAGTCTGCAACCAACTAAAAGGTTTGATAGCTCAGATGCAATTTTTCCCTAATAATAATACTTGAAGAAGCTATGTCAATTAAGCAAAGTAATTTTAGATAATGCTTTTATGAATTTTTGACATCTTATTGACTTATTCTCTATTCCAATGTTTATGTATGTTGAGCTCCCACTGTATCAAAAACAATCATGATAAATGTACATTTTCTCTTACATCATTTTTTATATTGTACCATGTGGCGACACATGATTATACAGTTTTTTTTAAAAACCACTTTGCTACCCAATATTTTTTGAACTTCAATAGAGTGTACACCAAGATATCAACCAAAGAATATACAATTAACATTATTCTATCAAAAATTACATTGTGAATCCCAATTGACAATTACACAACATTCAGGGGTGGAGGTAGCAGGGGCAGTACTGGGCTGTAGCCCAACACTATCCCCCAGCCCATATAAAAATGTTAAGAAGAAATTGTAGAATTTTGGCCCAAATATTAGCATTAGCCCAGCTCTAGTTTGAGATAGCTCAACAATGTCCCCCAACCCATACAAAAACCTTAAGAAGAAATTGTAGAATTTGGGCCTAAATATTAACATTAGTCCAGATCTAGTTTGAATCTCAACCCAACTCCAATGCTCAATTATTCAAATTGTATTAAAGATGCTACGATTATTAATTACTCTTTTCATGACATTCATGAAACGTGAATATTTTATTATCAAATTAGATATTCTATTTAATGCATGTTTGATTAAATTTACTTATAATTATTAATTAAATTTTATTATAGATAATTTGTATTGATTAGAAGTAAATTACTTATTTTAATAGTTAGAGACACTACATATTTTGCTAAATTTAAAAGTAATTAATTTTTTTTTATTTCTACGTATGTTTTCATATATTACTTATGATCAAAATAAATAATTTACTCTAGATTCGATATTGACAATAAAAAGAATATTTGTTAAAAATTATTTATTTATAAAGTAATCTATATATAAGTATATTCTAGAAATCAAGCCAAAAATGAACGTGAATTAAATTTAATTTCTTTGACCCTCAAAATTCTTAGTTGATTTTTCTCACTTTGGTTGAGATTCTTCACTCACTTTGAAATGTGGTGATATAAAAAATCGATAAACACACCAAATAATATTTCGAGACAATAACATATGGATTATAGTGATATATTATCGACTGCGTGTTTCGATCAAGCTTTCAGTTGTTTGGAAAGATTGATCGTCAAAGTTACTAGAAGAGTACTCGTTAAGTAATTTTTTAAATTTTCATTGGTGGATATGTATTTTTGCTTATTTCTATCATGATTCGGTCAATTTATATTTTTTAAGGCAAGCATCGATTTTCTATTTGGTAAAAAAAATACAAAGATTTAGTGGAATATCTTAATGTGAAACATCTAAAAAAATATTTTATTTCATTGAGTTTTGTATACTTTTTATCGTGAATGTCACGAGAATAGCCTCCGAAACTCGATTTCTTGTGGCGTGAGTTCATTCGATATTTTTTAAGTTTCAGCCCATCCTAACATCATTTTCTGACTCCGCCCCGACAACATTGTACCATATTCAAACCAAGCTTCTCCACTCTCCAAGCCCTAGTGTCTCTCTCATTAGAGTCAAGTCTCTTTCTTAGCCAATACTCATAGGCCATCGTCTGATCGTCATTTGCCATCGATTGGCCACGATACTCTCTCTCTCTCTCTCTCATTTTCAAATGCTATTTGGGTATTTTTCATCTAATATGGGTCTATAATTTTGGGCCCTAAACAACGAGGGAATTGTAATTTCAACCGATTAACGAGCCCGTATTTGATTATCATTATTTGAAAAAATAGAATGTTAAATAGTGATTTTCTGGAGAATGTATGATTAAAATGTAAGAAATAATTTTGGGTTTATGTACAAAATATTTTATTGTATAAATGTGTGTGGTTGAAAATGAATAAGAAAAGCAAAGAGTTTTGTTTTTAAAGAGAGACAAACCTGGGTTGAATTACACTTTTGCTCTCTACATTAAGGTTGTGTTTGGTACACAAGACCATTTAAGAAAATTAAGTATAAAATTAGAGTAAATATGTATTAGGGTGGATTAAAGTATATGCTATTTGCACCATCTTTCCTCAGCTAACTAGATAATGTCATACGGAGTGATAGGGTGGATTCAGGCCGGATAAGAAAATAATGCAAATATCATTTCTTTAAAATGAAAAATTTAAAAATATATCCAACTTAATATTAATTACCCTAATTTTTTCCATAATTACTTTATATTGTCTGATTCGATACATCAAACGTGACCCAAGTCTTGCCCCCTAATGTTTTTTAGGTAGATGGATTTTTGTATTATAAATTTTTAGTTTTCTAACTTGAATATTTTAATTAATAGTAAAAGAATGACTGTTTTGCCCTTTTAATCTTTGAATATACGAGTCAAATGGCTTGACTAACGAAAAATTAATGAAAAACATGATTCGTCCATTTGCATGAATTGTGCTAAATTTTTCAAAGGTTCGAAACGAATTTGGAAACGAGTTGAATGATTGGGAACGTTTGCTGTTATCCATCCTAAAAAGTATGTATCATACAAAGATTATTAGAAAGTGTTTAGACGAATATAGCCTTTAAAAGTTAAGCACAGGAGAGCACTCGACAGCAAAAATTGACAAAAAGGACCATTAGCTCACAAAACTTATAGGTTGAGAGGATTAGTGTCAAGAATTGAAGTGCAGGGCTTACTTGTGCACAGGAGACAGGTAAAGGACTATCTGTACAAAAATCCCATGTCTCTAATACTAGTTCCGACACAATGATGATCAAAATATTGAATCAGACTTGCACTGAAGGTTCATTGTCATAGTATAAAAAACAATAATTGTATTAACGACCATATGTCAAGGCTCTATATAGTCAAAAATATTCATAAAATATATATCAACGCCGATCAATTCCTTTAACACAAATTTTCCCCAAGTTTTCGCATTCAATGCAATCGAGAATACCAGTCAACTGGAGCTGTTCCACTCGGTTCGTGATAGAACCAATTAGTTGATCAAGTTGAGTTCAAGTTCGATAGAGACGGGACTTTTCGATAGTCTTAGAAGACCAATAATTGGAACCCAATATCAAAGGTGGGACGGTTTACTCATAAATCAGCAACTAAAAATTATTTTCAATAAACTCGAGGTCAATTACACGAGTCCTTGTAGCAGTGAACTTGCTCTAAATTGAAAATACAAAACAAATTTTCATTAGAATTGAGGCTATAAGAGTGGGTGGGGGGGGGGGGGGGGTATACACAACGTTTGAAATATGTATTAGCTAATTTAGCTGGCAGACATCCCATGCAGACAGAAAGCTTTGACTACTCAAAAAGAAAATGCTATAGTTACCATTTATCAGGAACCCAATCATGACTGAATTGAATTCAACTCAAACTCATCATGGATGCAATGATGAAGGAAAAGAAGTCAATTCACAATGAGCAAAAAGCCAGATTCCTAATCCTGTCGCCTATTGCATAAATAGCATAGGATCCCAAGCACATTTTGCAAACATTCCATGTTTTTCAAGGTTGGTTATCATTAGCAAACACAGCGCCTAACAAAACTGTCTATATTTCAATTCCAGTCTTCTGCTTACAACTCTCCTTTCCCAGGCTCGCGTTTAAGATGATAAGAACACGGATTCTACTCTATCTTCTCCTTGCATGGCTTATCTCGGCAGCATTTCAACAGCATCAGACTATTAGTCTTGTCGTTCAAGCAACAGAATCAGGCAAGCTACTATATTTGTCATACTTTGAGATGACATGCTTAAATCTACATGTGGTTGTACATTCCCAATCCACATGCTTAAGTTTAAATGTTGTGCTCTAGCATTTAAACTTATAAGCATGTCTACACCGAATATTCCTCCTTTCAAACAGTTTAAGCTTTTAAATGAGGTAGTTTAACAAGGTGTCAAACAGACAATTTTTCTAGCTCCAAGCTTCTTCCCGTCCGTGTATTAAAAAAAAATGTGCACGTTGAGAGCGTGTCTAATGGCTCAAGCTTTTAAATGAAGTAATTTAACTACCTTAATAATACTTACTATTAAATCAAACAATTATTTGGTTCTTAAAAATTCAAGTTTGTAATGAAGCCTCTACCTTCTAAATCCTCACAACAGCTGGTTTGAAGATCAAGCCTACAGAATACAGCACGAGGACAGCAACTGGACACATCGTGAGAACTTCGGTAAGAATATAAGCAAGTTCTATCCTTCATTTACAGTCCAAGTATTGTTTTTATCTAAGGTGATAAAATGGTCATTCGTGACTCGTGTTATACCAACAGGAAAATGGCATTAAGGGGGGGAAAGAGAAGAAAATTCGTAAAGCACCATCCGGACCAAATCCAATTGGAAATCATCGTCCACCATCAAGACCGTAGAGTGATGCATTTATTCTCTGTAGAACACAATATTACTTCAAATTTGGAGGTTAAACATATTGGCATTAGTTGAAACTTATGTTCAGGTTACTACTATAATAATAATTACTTTTAAGATTTAGGCCCCGTTCGATAGGGATTAAAATCCAATTAAAATTAAAAATACAGTCGTTATTGTGTCTCACTCGTCTAATAAAAGTCAACAATAACGGCTAGTTTTTCAATTTTAATCCGATTTTAATGTCTACCGAACGAGCCCTTAATTTGCCTACATCACATATGGGTTCCAGAAAATGATTTACTATCTACAGCACCGGCAACTCTTAAAAATGCTTCATTTATTTAATCTAAGCATAGTTATGAAAATCAAATTTATGCAGAGATCAACAATTGCTAGAAAACCATAATACTTAATCTGTTTTCGGTGTGACGTGTCAGGGTCTTAGAAGTTATGCAGAGTTTCTATTTACATATTACAGCTCACTACAGTAAGGCTTAATTACTTGGTTAAATTTCAATTGTTCCTCTGATTAGCATATTTTCTATTGTCAACAAGACATAAGCTTATAGAACAAAAATAAAAGAGTAGAAAAATCTCTACCAATGTTGTTCAGAAAGGAAAAGTCATGTGAGGTGAGCAGTTGGAGAGAGAAACAAATGCCAAACATTTCTCAATTTAAAGCAAAAAATACTGGTTCCAAATGATACTGTTTTGGGCAGATCCAGCTCCAATTCAACCCCTAGTCTATGCATGATTTTGAAAAGCAAGAATGATACGTGAGGTAAAATTTTGCTTACCATGCTAGCCTCATATTTGGCAACAGTGCATAATTTTCATACAAATATGATATACTTGACAGTCTGAAAGATGATATTCTATAGTAAGCATGCATCGGAACAAAGTGTAGTTGATTTTTTTGATAGTGTTGTTAGAACTCAAACTAATGACTGGCGCGAAAATAGCCACCAGAAATTGACCAATTGACTGGGGTCCAGTTTATCATACACACAATGTTCACTGGCAATAAAACAATTCATACCAAACACTTCTTTTCTGATCTTTTACTCCACCAAGGGCGGCTTCGGAACTGATTTGCTGCCAATAGAAGCATATGCCTCATCCAGAACTCCTTATCCTGCTGATTGAATTCTGTCAAAATTGATTTTAAGATAATCTGTTTCAAGAGTAAGTAGTAATACTAGATCTTTAAATAACAGCACGTCATATTTCAACCCATAGAGAAGATCGTGGTTATTTGCAGCAGACGAGCAATCGTGTGCATGTTTCTGGTGCATAATGGTGTCCCCATTCTTTAGAAATAGCAGTGTCACTCCAGCTCATTGGCTACCCTAATACTAGAACCCCGAAGGATCTGTGTCGATCCATCAGGAATGGGATAATAATCTCCACCTTAGATAAAAGTCACAAATACTACCCACTACCACTGTTACTACCAAAGTGAAGATTTGACTTTTCTAGAATCATTTTTCATTTTTCAGTTAAAAATCTCATATCAATTGTATACTAATGTTGATCTTTATTTATTTGAATTATGTAGAACATTTCTAGAGATCGTGTAAAGATTAATTTTATGAATAACACGTGACCATGTTTCAAGTCAAAACCCTTTTGATCAAATCCCCAGGTCCAAAGATTTGATGTTCGTAAGTCGTAACCAAACCCAATCATCAAATTGGAGACGACAAACCTAAAGTAATGAACTTTTGGTACTGCTCCATCAAATCATTGGTTTAATGATTACAAGCAATTTCAACTTTGACCAGTGACAAAGAATTTATCTATGTCACTCTCCTATTTGCATGTTTTACCTATAGTACCTAGAAATCACCACTACTCTGAACAGGTAAAAAGAATCCTAAGATTATAGGGGTCTCTGGGGACAGGCAATGTACACGGAACATCCATGTATTACTTTCCAACTCTCATGTTAGAACATGCACAGACAAGGATGCAACTCCCTCTCTCTATCTCTTACCCCGTGTCCTTGTGGGTGGGTGGGTGTTTACCTAACTGTCTACATGTATATGATTATGAATGAACTCATCGTTTACTTTGACTTTCCTGATGAAAGAAACATGTGATTCATATTGTTTTCAGAGGGGAAAAATAGCATGGAGTTCAGAGAATGCTACAAAGCAATAAATGATTTTGTTAGGATAGGACTCCCAGCACGTGGTATTCAAACTTGTAGAACATTAAACCAATTCTAAGGTTTACTTTGAAGCAGGAAAACGAGTTCCACAACAGGTATCTGACATTGGAAGACATTTCACACAAGAAAACTCCAACTGTAACTTCACATGATAAGTGTTGCCAATTTATGGTGTTATGCATTACTGTTAAAATCATAACATAACAAAAACTCGAATTCTTTATTCATCCCTTATGTATTTCCAAGAGATTAAGCATCCCAAAGTTTATTCAAACTTATAGATTACAAAAATACACTATCCTAAACTAATGACACCACATAAATCAAATTTTACATTTAAAATTGAAAATCAAAAGAATATTTTTTAAGCGGCTTTAGAAAAACACCAAACAAAAACAAGTCAAGAGTATCAGACATGGAAATTGAATGCTAATCTCTCAAAACAAATACTAAATTAGATCACGAATACCTGAGCAGAAAGAGATGCCTTATAGAGTAATTAGACACGTCTGGCTAATATTAGTGGCAGCAAAATTTACTATTTCTTTGTCAAAGGGAAGTCCATCCTTTATTACCTGAATGAGTAAAGCGTGTGCTTCATCAATTCCTTAAACTCCACCTAATATTCGAACACCCAATAACTGGAAGCAAAGACCTCTGCCTGGTGTGTGATTTTCTTCTTCTTAGACAAATAGTAATCGATATAAGAGTTTGAACTGCCAGAGATAGGTTAATGTTAGTCAAATACGTATCGTGCTAGATTCATGAAGTGACCAATGAGTCATTATAGAATAAACTGCCGATCAAAATAAAGTGTGATCCTTGCGCATAAGGTCAAGAGTTGAGCGTAAGATCTGAATCAGCACATCAGAGCCCAAGGTCAGTCCCTACAAGTTGACATTTGCACTTGATTTCAATCAAAAAAGCACTGAATCAAGGAGATCCAGATGTTGGACAGAATTTGACTAGTTAGCATAAATTCTGGCCACTGAAATAGAGGGACTGGAGGTTGTACAATTACAATAATCACATAACTAGGGCTCTAAGAAGTAGCCTTCTCTGATTGATAGAGCAAGGCTCTAATACCATGAAAAGAAAGAGAGGGTATATGCTTCATCGTAATGTATTGAAACGCAAAGACTCCATTTATAGGACAAAATACTGTTATAAATAAATGAAAAGAATCTACATTATTGTACACCATACAATTATAGAATTAATCTACAGAAGATCTCGTCAACCATAAGATTAGAGGAATCTCCTGTGTAATACAAGGGGCACTGATTCCATATTGAAAATCATGCAGACTAATAAATTCACTTCACTGATTAGAAATAATCTAAAGAATTATCTTTTAGCTTTTGATGTGGTACCGAGTGGATTTCACAAGAGAAATGATAAGATGCAACTGACACCTTCATTTAAGGTTAGAAGTGTACTAGGGAGAGAAATGAATAACTCTGGATTGTAAAATCCTGCTTAGCGAGAATTAATATCCATTAAATGAGGTGGCTATATTACATCCCATGTGAATGTGTATATGAGCATTAACAAAAGCCATGGTCCATGAAATTCTATGGCATCTCAAACAATTGGAGCTGAAACTTTGTTCAATTAAAATTCTACGGTTGGATATAAAACTTTGATAATTATACACCTCCAAGACAACTCTCGCATCTGAAATGATCATCATTTAAAAGATTCAGCAGCAAGGTTTTGTGCAAACTTGAGATCCAATCTCTCAGTAGGTGTTAAGAGATATAAACAGTGCTTCATCCTCATCAATTCGATAACCGGAAATGGAATCTTCACCATTTTAACAACATTATCAAATCATAAATTTAGCTAAATTTAACAACAAATGATAGAAAATGTGTATGGAAAACAAAGCGTGTGAATTAGGGAAAATAGATTACTCAGCAGTAGCAATTTTAACTTTTTTTAAGTCGTAGGTTCGATTCTTCTAGCAATGCGCGCCTACTCAAATTTTGAATTTGCAAAAAACGAAGGTTTTTCATCCTCGTTAATTTTTCCCACACAATCTCGCACTGCAAATCTATATATAAATTAGTCAAAATAAACATTAAAGTAAAATACAAACGCATAGACTCAGATGCATATATTTATAGGTAATCGACGTGCAACTAATCATCTATGGAGAGACCTGCATTGGAGTCTGCTGAGCTTGAAATTTTGAAGTATTCACTGCGATTCTCTCTTCCCCCACTAAACTGCCCAAAAATGAAGATTCAATTTTTGCATATTTTCCTTTTTCAATCGACAACATTATGATCGAATTAAAGTCATGAAGAAGGAACAGAAAAACTTCTACTGTTGTTTCATTAAAAAAAGATCATTTGCAATTTCAAGGGCGCAATTCCATGGTTTTTTAGCTAAACATGAAATGAGGTGCAATAATAACGTCAATTAAATTTAGGGGAACTTTCAGCAGCGGTCCCTCACATTTTCAGTTTTTGTAAAGATTACCCTAAACTTCAATTTGTACAAGTGAAGAACCCTAACTTTTCTTAAATATATGCACTTGAAGTCCAACTGGATGTAGTGGTGGCAATGGGCCGAGCCGAGCCGGCTCGGCCCATGCCAAGAAGAGCTGCACGAGCCGAGCTTCGGCTCGACTCGTGGGATTTTGGGCGAGCTCGGTTTTTTTTTTTTTTAAATACACATAACACACTAGTTTAATTGTAAAAGATATATATATATACACATTTTGTGATTAATTTCTAAATATACATTTTCAAAAAAATTTATAATTTTTTAAAAAATAAGAACAAAAATTGTTTTGTTGAGTTACTAAGTTACTTGAGTAATAATGTAATATGTTTTTTGTTTACCATTTTATACTTAAACTTAAAAATAATATATATGTAAAGTATAAACACATTTTATAAACCATTTTTTAAATATACATTTTTCAAAACATTTTTATTTTTTATAAATAAAAAAATAAAGATAGACCCTCCTCCTTTATCCGGACTTGGGACCGACTACTTCAATTTTTAGTAGGCGGAGTTAAAAATTGTACACGAACAACTTGTTACGTGTACAATTTTTTAAAAAATATTATAAATGTATGAAAATTAAATTTTGTGATGATTATGGTGAAATTAAATATCACTTACTTGGTTACAGGCAATTTCGGCATATTTATCTTGAATTCGATAACTAGCGTCTTCCCAATCTTTCACGCACATTAACGCTTCCAAAATATTTTCTTTGAGTCGACTCCTGACCTCAGAGAGAACCCTCTTCCCTGCACTAAAAGCAGACTCCGAAACTACAGTGCTAACAGGAGGTGTTAGTAGATCTTTTGCCATTGCAGAAACTACTGGCTATCGACGTTCATTATCTCACCAAAATTTAATTACCTCTTCTGAATTTTTCTTAACTTCTTTGTTAGTAGGCAAAGTATGACGAAAGTAATCGATTAATTCAGATGGCAACGCATTTGGACTATTACTCGAAGTTTGAGTACATGCAGTGGATGACAAACTACTACTACTACCACCAGATGAACCACATGCATATGCAAATGAATTAAATCTATATGAGTTCATGCTTTCGAATAAATCTAAAATTACATCGTCGTCATCCGTTGGATTAGTGGGAGGAGTAGATGTAGGTACACGAGTAATATGTGTACCCATTCGTGAAGCATATAATTCGTACATTTCACGTAATGTTTCTTCCAAATTCCTATAAGTAATAGGTATACTAAAAGTTAAAGAATTTGAAATTTTATCAATTACAAATTTAGTACCCGATAAATTATATCGGGGGTCCATGACGCATGCTAAAGGAAATAATATAGGTAATTCTTCCCAATATTTTCTGAATTTTAATTCCATGGAATATATAACTGCATGAAAATCGGGGTCATTTTGAAATCTTTTAAAAGTCTTAGCAATTATATAAAGACGTTCAAGAACCATACAACTTGTAGGATAATAAACGCCAGACAATATATTTGTAGAATCATAAAATGTGGACAAAAAATGTTTTATTTTAAGAACTATATTCCAATCGGTTTCATTCAAAATAGTTTCGTCTTCATCTCTAACATGCCTATTGTTATAAAATTCAGTAATTAAATGTTCGAAACCTTCACATGATTTTAATAATAAGTAAGTGGAATTCCATCTATGGCCTACGTCAGTAATAAATGTTTTTGTATTTGTCATTCCATTTTCTGAACAAAATTCTTCAAATGCTTGTTTTCGACTAGGTGTAATCGTGATATATATAAGTGCACTCCTAATTCGGTCAATTTCGTCCTTAACATGTTTTAAACCGTCTTGTACTACTAAATTAAAAATATGATATACACATCAAATATGAAATAAATAACCACCAAAATCGGGTTGAAGTACTCTTGCAATTTATCGATAACAACTTTATTTACGGTAGCATTGTCGAAAGTAAAAGAACGAATTTTGCTCTCGCATTTATACTCTTTAACTATATTTATGATAGCATTAAATATAGTTTGGGTGTTGTGCGGGTACTCAACAATTTTAAAAGCAATAATTTTTTTATGCATAACCCAAAGTGGGTCTATATAGTGTGCAGTTGCAGCAATGTAACATCTCTTATTAATCCCTTCCCACATATCAGAAGTTAAAGATATCACACCCCCATATTTCTCTAAATCATTTATCAATAGTTGTTTTGCATGAAGAAAATATTTAATTGTATCAGTACGGAGAGTATTTCGACTTACCCCAACGTACCTCGACTGAAGATATGTTTTGACGTAATTCACGAAATGTTGGTTGTCCACTATTACTAGTGGCAACTCAGACGCGGCAACAAACTTCACAATTCCCGTTCGAGCTTCCTCCTCTGAATATATCCATGTAGAAAGTGGCGTAATACCACTGGCGCCTGGAGAACCAAACTGTAGTTGAGTTTGACCAGCTGGAAGAAACCCATGTTTGGTCACACATGCTTTGTAGTGACGATTGAGGTAGGTAGTTCCAATGCCTATTTGCCATGCCAGTCGTTGTTGGCAGTATTTACATACTACTTTGGTTTCGGGGATTCCATCGACCAAACGACCGGTTTGAATCAATTTAAAATGGTCCCAACATTTTGCCTTGTTCTTCCCCTTTCTTTTCCCTCTTGCATCGAGAATATTTGACGTATGCTCTTCATCTTGTTCCAAATCAATTGGAACACTAGGATCAACATCAACGTCATCCAAATCAATTGGACGACTACCTTCATGAACGTCGTAATCTTCAATATTTTCTGGAATTGGTAATTCATTGAGACCGGAGAATTCATTCCCAAATTGATTTTGGGCAGGTGTTTGTGTTTCGTTCTCCATACCGAACAAGTTTTCAACAAATGATCGTGAATCCATTTGTTAAGAATAATAGAAATTGAATATAGAAATGTAGAAGATGATTATAGAATGAATGAATGATATTGTTGATAAATAAATGGAGATTTGAGAATGTAAATTGTATAGAGTAGAGAATGAGAGAATATAGATTGATATTGGTGGAAAAAAAAGTTTGATTTAGGTGGGTATTTATAGAAAAAAATAAAAATAAAAATTCGAGGACCAAAACGGTCACTGAATAAATTCAGTGACCGTTCTGGTCACTGAATTTGTCTTTTTAATTTTTTTTAATTAATTCGTGGCTCGGCTCGTGGCTCGTAAATTTTTTTTTTTTTTACTCACGAGCCGGCTCATCTACAGTGACAAGCCGAGCAGGCTCGGCTCGTCACCCGTTTGGGCGAGCTCGGCTCGTGCTCGGGCTCGTTTTTTTACGAGCCCGAGCGGCTCGTGGGCGTGAACAGTACGAGCCGACGAGCCGCTCGGCTCAATTGCCACCTCTAACTGGATGGAAACCATCCATTTGACCGTTAATCGGCAAAAAAACTCACAAGTCGAACAATTTTGACCAAATTAAAAAGGTGAAATGGTACTTGGCATATTTACAAATATTAACAATTAAAATAATGGAGTTAAAAAAAAAATCCATACCCACTCACCTTCTAACGCCACCCACTTCATTTTTATCTTCTTCTCCATTTCTACACCACCGCCACCAACAATTACTGCTTTTTGAACCTTACATTACTTCGTCTTCATTATTACACCACCACTACCGTTGACCTTCATTCTGACCCTTACATTACTGCTTCATCAAGACAAGCCTCCTCAAACTACTCTTACTTCTTGGCATTTAAGGTCGATTTTCTTGAGCCTCGTGGTGTGGCCAATGAGAATGTAAATTGTATAGAGTAGAGAATGAGAGAATATAGATTGATATTGGTGGAAAAAAAAAGTTTGATTTAGGTGGATATTTATAGAAAAAAATAAAAATAAAAATTCGAGGACCAAAACGGTCACTGAATAAATTCAGTGACCGTTCTGGTCACTGAATAAATTCAGTGACCGTTCTGGTCACTGAATTTGTCTTTTTAATTTTTTTTAATTAATTCGTGGCTCGGCTCGTGGCTCGTAAATTTTTTTTTTTTTTACTCACGAGCCGGCTCATCTACAGTGACAAGCCGAGCAGGCTCGGCTCGTCACCCGTTTGGGCGAGCTCGGCTCGTGCTCGGGCTCGTTTTTTTACTAGCCCGAGCGGCTCGTGGGCGTGAACAGTACGAGCCGACGAGCCGCTCGACTCAATTGCCACCTCTAACTGGATGGAAACCATCCATTTGACCGTTAATCGGCAAAAAAACTCACAAGTCGAACAATTTTGACCAAATTAAAAAGGTGAAATGGTACTTGGCATATTTACAAATATTAACAATTAAAATAATGGAGTTAAAAAAAAAATCCATACCCACTCACCTTCTAACGCCACCCACTTCATTTTTATCTTCTTCTCCATTTCTACACCACCGCCACCAACAATTACTGCTTTTTGAACCTTACATTACTTCGTCTTCATTATTACACCACCACTACCGTTGACCTTCATTCTGACCCTTACATTACTGCTTCATCAAGACAAGCCTCCTCAAACTACTCTTACTTCTTGGCATTTAAGGTCGATTTTCTTGAGCCTCGTGGTGTGGCCAATGAGAAGCTTTTGCAACTTTGCAAGTCGATAAATTCATACTCCCAACGTTTCCATATGTTGCTCCACTCCTTCCCCCACTCCATTCAAAAATTTTGGTATCCCAGCCTTCATTGCACCGTCGGTACAAACAAAAATTTTGGAACAATTTAGGTAAATTACCTATATAAGGGTTGGATTTGGATGAAAATCTTTCCAAACCTTTCATGATTGATTGGTCTTTGGAGTTGATTGATAGGTTTGATAATGGTGGTGACAAAGGGAATTTTGAGATGTGGGATTCTTGTGTGTAGGTCAAGAAATCGCAACTGTTGACACCGACCTCCGAGGTCGTTGAGCTCGGATTGCCATATCCCGATGAGGATAACGAAATTGGAGTTCGGTTATGCGAGGTCAGATCGGCAGGAGCGTAGCTTTCCCAGCAAGCCATTGTAGTCTTTCAAGACGCTACAGTGGCTAATGATTACGGATCACTGACAAGATCTTTGAGTACCAAACGAGAGGGATACACGTGGAAAGGTCCTGTGTCAGCGCCCACCTATTCCTTCAATCAGAAGCCTTAGCTTGCTCTAATAGGCAATGCATTTACTACCGGGATCAACAAGTCCCATCATCCTCAGTCGACAGTACAACATTGAGCTCGGGCGCCAATCCCGTTAGGACAACGCACAAGTCAGCCCAGCTCGGCCTCTGGGTTGATAAGACAGGGGGATTAGACGTTATTATACTTCTACTATAAAAGGCTCAGAGTAAAGACAGGACGAGGGGGAGACAGAAAATCTAAAGGAATACACTAAGGAGAAAAACCCCAGTGAACCCTTTGAATATTCCAGACTATCTGTAAAAAAGAAGTAATTGATACAGAGACAATCTAGCATTCTTCTTCATTGTATCCTTTAGACTACTTTCTGCACTCTTAGTTGGCTTTAATCTTGTTCATACAATTTTGAACGTCAACAGATTGGCGCTAGAAGGAGGGCCCCCTACTTGATAGCAGCCCCATCTCCACACACGATTCATAAAAATAACCCCATGGACGAATTGTCAGCATCAGGGAACCAGTCCCACGCGGGCCATACCCACCCTGGGCGAAGCCGTAATCCCATGAACTCGGAAAAAGGGGGTCGGGACGAAACCGCTGACCCACAAATGGCGACAATGAGGGAAGCCATTGAGAAACTAACGAATATTGTCAGTAGGTTGGAACAAAACCAAGCCCAAAACCTGCCACGGGAGAACAGAGGGGAATCTCTTCGCCAGGAAAGGACCGAACGACTCCCCACTAGGCGGACCCTGCATTTTTCAGACGAAGGATCTTCCAGGGACCAAACTGAGGAAGTTGGAAGCTCCCCTGTGGTGACTAAATCGAAAACTAGGAGGACGAACAATGCATTCGACAAGTTGGGCCCTCAGCGTCCCTCAACTCCCGCCAGGAAGCAAGCTGAACGCCAAAGAAACCATCCTGGAGAACGACCAGAAAACGAAGTGAACGCCCTAAAGAAGCGCATTGCGGATCTGGAGGCAAAAAGCAAGGGGAGCCCGGATGAATATTTCACCAAACGCCACTCACCATTTACCGAAGATATCCTAGCAGAACCATTACCCGAAAAGATGAAAATGCCTCAGCTGGCCGGATATGACGGGGAAGGAGACCCCCTCAGTCACCTTGACAAATACTCTTCTTGGATGGAGCTTCAGGGAGCCGGAGAAGCCATCATGTGCCGTGCCTTCCCCTTAACATTGGGGGACAAGGCTCAAAGATGGTTCAGAAGATTACACCAAAGATCTATAAAATGCTGGGACGATCTTGCCACAGCATTCCTCGCCCAGTTCATGGGTTCAAAGGCAAGGACCACTCCCAAAGAAAGGTTGGTAAGCATAAAGCAAGGAAAGACGGAATCCCTTAAAAGCTACCTGGACAGATTCAACAAACAATCCATGGAAGTTGAGAAAATTTCTGACGACGCTGCGCTCATGGCAGTTTTGTCAGGACTGAGGCCCAAGACACGATTCTGGTGGTCAGTCCATGAAGATGGCCCGCAAACGTACCATGGACTCTTAGGCCGAGCTGAGAAGTACATCAGTGCAGAAGAGGCCACTTCGGATCACGAGGATGTTAAACAGAACCCCCGTTCCCCGCGGCAAGCAAAGGGGAAACAAACGGAAAGAGACGGAGGTCAGGAGAAAAGGAAAGATAGAAGGGATCAAAGCCGCTCTAGACCGTATCCCGATAAATTCCGCGGCTACCACCCTTTGGATGCTAGTCTGAAGGAGGTCTTTCTTCAAACCGAAGCAAAGAAGTCTTTTCGCCGACCTCCGCCTGGAGGCAAAGAAACAGCTGGGAAGAACCAAGCAAAGTACTGCCGATATCATAAGACAGCGGGACATGACACTGACAACTGCCGAGACCTAAAGGAAGGGGTGGAAGCCCTCATTCAGAGAGGCCATTTACGGGAGTTCGTAGCAAGGCCAAGAATAGCAGGTCCATCCAGGCTTCAACAGCCTGACCAGCGGGGAGAAAACCAACCAGCACGGCCCGAACCCCCAGCTCGCGACCCCCAGCCCCGTGCTGAGATTCGAATGTTGGTAAGCGGAAACCAATATTTAGAGGGTTCAAGAAGAACTAGGCGCAAGCTGGCGCGTGATGCTCACGTACACCAAAACTTTAGTATAAGATACCCCGCATCGGAACCCGCCGCTTGTTCGGGCCCTGAGTGGTTCGGGTTTTCAGAGAAAGATGCACAGGGAGTTCTGCAAGACCAAAGTGATGCGCTGGTTATCGCAATGGATGTGACAGGAGTCCGAATACACCGAACTCTAGTAGACAACGGGAGCTCGGTCAATGTGCTTTACTACCAAACGTTGAGGCAAATGGCCATACAGGATCAATACCTTCAACCGTACCCCCGAAAACTTCAAGGATTTTCCGGCAATCCGGTCGAAGCTCGGGGACAGATTGTACTCAGTGTTGAGTTCGGCGAACCCCCATGCTACAGAAAAATCCTGGCGGATTTTGTCGTGGTCGATATCCCTTCAAACTACAATGCCATATTGGGGAGACCTTTATTGCACGAACTGCAGGCGGCAACCTCAATGTATCATTACTGTCTCAAGTTCCCCACTCCGAACGGACCAGGAGTAATACGTGGGAACCAAGTTGAAGCGAAAGCCTGCAACGTAGACTTACCTAAGCCACTGGTTGGAATGCTGGATGACCAGAGCTGCCAACAAGCTGAGACATCGGAACACGGGGATCCAATGATAACCGAACTAAACGAGGTCGGTATGACATGCACAAGAGAGTTCCTCCCAGACACGTTGGATCCAAGAGTAAAAACACGAGGTGGAGAACCTATGGAAGAGCTGGACGTCATCCAAGTTGGTCTAGGCGTCCCGCCCAAGGAGCTGAAAATAGGTCATGACCACTAGCCCCCAGTGAGGGATCAAATTATCAGTTTCCTCCAGGAAAACCTCGATGTATTTGCCTGGGAACACGCGGACATGAAGGGAATCAACCCAAAAGTCATGTGCCACAAGTTAGGAGTTGATCCCTCAGCACGGCCAAAACAGCA
This sequence comes from Fraxinus excelsior, assembly GCA_019097785.1. Taxonomy (NCBI): domain Eukaryota; kingdom Viridiplantae; phylum Streptophyta; class Magnoliopsida; order Lamiales; family Oleaceae; genus Fraxinus; species Fraxinus excelsior. The sequence continues at coordinate 301,188 of JAGHKM010000024.1, forward strand.
ACGAAGGAGGCCACTTAACCCAGAACGATACGAGGCCCTCAATAAGGAAGTGCAAAAGCTGCTCAAGAACGGATTCATTCGCGAAGCAAAATATCCAAAATGGATCGCTAATCCTGTACTAGTGAAAAAGAACAATGGGGATTGGAGGGTATGCATAGATTTCACCGACCTGAATAAAGCATGCCCTAAAGACGGATTCCCTCTGCCAAGGATTGACCAAATGGTGGACGCCACTACTGGGCACGATTTGCTCAGCTTCATGGACGCATATTCAGGCTACAATCAGATTCCCATGCATGAACCGGACCAAGAACACACGGCATTCGTCACCGACAGAGGCCTGTACTGCTATAAAGTTATGCCGTTTGGGCTCAAGAATGCAGGAGCGACCTACCAACGTCTGGTCAACTCCATGTTTGCCAAACAAATTGGGAAAACCATGGAGGTCTACGTGGATGACATGTTGGTTAAGAGTGCAGAGGCTTGGGAACATCGGCAACATCTCGCCGAAATGTTCGAGATCCTAAGAGCATACGGGATGAAGCTAAACCCCCGTAAATGCGCATTTGGAGTAAGCTCAGGGAAATTTTTGGGATATCTAGTAAACCGCAGAGGAATTGAAGCTAACCCAGATAAGATAAGGGCCATTATTGAGATGCGTCCTCCATCCAGACCTAAGGAAGTTCAAAGCTTAACGGGACGGGTAGCCGCCCTCAGCAGATTCATGTCAAAATCAACAGACAAGTGTAAGCCCTTCTTTGACGTGCTGAGAGGAGGAAAGAAGTTTGAATGGACGCCGGAATGTCAGGTCGCTTTCAACCAACTAAAATCACACCTATCACAACCACCTGTGCTGTCCAAACCTAGAGAAGGAGAAACACTCATGCTATACTTGGCAGTCTCGGAGCATGCCGTCGGCGCGGTGTTGGCCAGGGAGGAGGACGGAGTACAGCACCCAGTTTACTATGTTTCTAAGGCCCTGCACGACGCCGAAGTTCGCTACTCCCCACTGGAGAAGTTGGCCTATGCTGTGATAATCGCTGCTCGAAAACTGAGGCCATACTTCCTGGAACATTCCATTGAGATCCTGACGAACCAACCCTTGAGGCAGGTACTGCAGAAACCAGATACTTCAGGGAGATTGGTAAAATTGTCAATTGAGCTCGGCCAGTTCGATGTAAGGTACAAACCACGCACCTCAATAAAATCTCAAGCGCTAGCCGATTTCATTCTTGAGTTCAGCTCAGACCCTATGGGACAATCACCTCCCCATGCCCCTTGGAAACTGTTCGTTGACGGATCCTCCACGGATGAAAGAGCAGGAGCTGGGATAGTTCTAATAAGCCCAAACCAACAACTGTTCTGCGAAGCGTTACCTTTCGACTTCAGCGCTTCTAACAACGAAGCTGAGTACGAGGCCCTGATAGCCGGCCTCCGGATGGCAAGCGAAATGAAAATTGATTGGCTGATGGCGTACAGTGACTCCCAACTGATAGTAAACCAAGTCAACGAAACCTATCAAGCCAAAGAGGAAAGAATGGGCAAATATCTCCAGATCGTCAGAAGAGAACTCCAGAAGTTTAAAGATGTCCGTATCAGACAGGTCCCACGAACTCAAAACGGGCACGCTGATGCACTAGCTCGGTTGGCAACCAGTGAAGGAATTGAGAGGTTTGATAGCATACCTGTTGGGAGAATCCACCGCCCTGCAATTGAAGAAGCTGAGAAAATCCACATGGCGACGGAGCCCAGACACTCGTGGATGGAAGAACTCGTTACGTACCTCCAAACGGGTATATGCCCAGAGGATCCCACCTTGGCAAGGAAGCTGAGGGTAAGGTCAGCAAGGTACACGTTGATCGACGACATCTTATATAAGCGAGGATATGCTGCGCCACTGTTAAGGTGCCTGGATGAGGAAGAAGCCCTTCGCGCTATGAAAGAAATACACGAGGGGATATGCAGAAATCACGCATGAGGACGGTCATTGTCACACAAAATCATGCGCCAAGGATACTTCTGGCCAACCATGAAAAAGGATACGCTGGAATTCACCATGAAGTGCGACAGATGCCAACGGTTCGCACCTAACATCAAACTCCCCCCCTGGAGAGCTGAACTATGTAATGGCACCGTGGCCTTTCGCGAAATGGGGGGTCGATCTCATCGGTCCCATGCCCACAGGAAAAGGGGGCACGAAGTTTGCAATTGTGGCAGTTGATTACTTCACCAAATGGGCTGAGGCCGAACCTATGGCGAAAATCACCGAGCACAAAACCACTGAGTTCATATGGAAGTCAATCATATGCAGGTTTGGGATACCTCACTCCATAGTGACGGATAACGGAAAACAGTTCGACAACACTCGCTTTGCAAATTTCTGCGAGGAATTGGGAATACAGAAACATTTCTCCACGCCGAATCACCCCCAGGCTAACGGACAAGTTGAGGCCATCAATAAGATTATCAAGCATACGTTGAAAACAAAGCTCGACACTCTTAAGGGAGGATGGGCAGAAGAACTCCCCAGCGTATTATGGTCTTATCGCACTACTGCTAGAAGCAGCACTGGAGAAACCCCTTTCTCCCTAGCCTTCGGGGTAGAGGCCGTGATTCCTCTTGAGGTTGAAATTCCATCTGTCAGAACTCTGATGTATCAAGAAGACAGGAACGAGCAAACATTACGAGAAGAATTGGATTTGATAGAAGAAAGAAGGGATGTTGCTGAAGTCAGAAATGCGGTATACAAACAACGCAATGCGAGATACTACAACCAGAAGGTAAAGAAACGAGAGTTCGAGGTTAGCAACCTTGTCCTAAAGAAGGTCTTCTTAGCAACAAGAGAACTAAATGCTGGATCTTTAGGACCCAACTGGGAGGGTCCTTACAGGGTAAGCAAGGTACTGCTCAAAGGGGCTTACGAACTGGAAGATATGGAAGGCAGGACTTTACCGCACCCCTGGAACGCAGAGCACCTCAAAAAGTATTACCAATAGATTGTCGTAATATGCTGCCTCTATGAATAAAAGCATGGTTATCAGAATGACTCTCCAAGAAGTACGGCGTCCACGTCGGGTGATTCCTAAGCCCTACTCACGAAGTAGGCAGAATCTCCAGTAAGTCCTACTCATGAAATAGGCAAAATCTCTTGTAAGCCCTACCCATGCAGTAGGCCGAGCTAATGTTGTAAGTGCTGCAACACTTAGCATGATTCCTAAGCCCTACCCATGCAGTAGGCCGAGCTAATGTTGTAAGTGCTGCAACACTTAGCATGATTCCTAAGCCCTACTCATGAAGTAGGCAGAATCTCTTATAAAGCCCTACCCATGCCGTAGGCCGAGCTAATGTTGTAAGTGCTGCAACACTTAGCATGATTCCTAAGCCCTACTCATGAAGTGGGCAGAATCTCTTGTAAGCCCTACCCATGCAGTAGGTCGAGCTAAATGTTGTAAGTGCTGCAACACTTAGCATGATTCCTAAGCCCTACTCATAAAGTGGGCAGAATCTCTTGTAAGCCCTACCCATGCAGTAGGCCGAGCTAATGTTGTAAGTGCTGCAACACTTAGCATGATTCCTAAGCCCTACTCATGAAGTGGGCAGAATCTCTTGTAAGCCCTACCCATGCAGTAGGCCGAGCTAATGTTGTAAGTGCTGCAACACTTAGCATGATTCCTAAGCCCTACTCATGAAGTGGGCAGAATCTCTTGTAAGCCCTACCCATGCAGTAGGCCGAGCTAATGTTGTAAGTGCTGCAACACTTAGCATGATTCCTAAGCCCTACTCATGAAGTGGGTAGAATCTCTTGTAAGCCCTACCCATGCAGTAGGCCGAGCTAATGTTGTAAGTGCTGCAACACTTAGCATGATTCCTAAGCCCTACTCATGAAGTGGGCAGAATCTCTTGTAAGCCCTACCCATGCAGTAGGCCGAGCTAATGTTGTAAGTGCTGCAACACTTTGCATAAATTATACGAGAGATTCCTGCAAAGCCCAATACGACTCCTACAGCAAATGGCGAAAAGCGAAAAAATTCTATTCACCAGTTCGTTTGAAAGTTACGAACCCAATTATAAAGAGCACAAGTAAAGCACCAAACAAAATGTTTTCATTCATAAAACAAAAGAGATACAAAAGTCGCGAGGAAATTTAGGGGAATACATAGAGCAACATAAAAACTAAGAACTAGAGGGGTGGGGAGGAAGATCTTCAACCGTGGAGGGTTGAGCCTCAACTTGTCCAGCTTCAGAGGCTCTTAACATTCGCTCCAGCTCCTTCTCCTGCTCCTCCTGAGCTTCCACCAAGAAAGCAGTATCCCAGTCCGGCCTTTTCTGATTGATAAACTTAATGACTTCACCCATAGCCAGGGCATACGCTTCTTGAGCAATGGCGTCAAAGGCAGGAGAGGCCCTCCATTCCTCCACGGCGTTAGAAACCTTCAGCTCGGTTTCTTTTTTTAGGGCCATCACTTGAGCTACTGCTTCGTCAGCTCGTTTCTTCTCGAGTTCAGCTCGGGAACTTGACTTTTCCCCCCACAAATACAGCGCCTTGTTTTCGTCAAGTAATTTATGCTCCTTAGTAAGGCAGGCGTCAAGCTCTTCCCCCATCTTATTCAGGCGATCCTCATAACTTCGTTTTTCCCCCGCAAAAGCAGACCTCTCCGCCTCAACCTCGGAAAAAAGCTTATCAGCCTTAGCTTTGAACTCCAGCACGGAATCAAGTTCTGCTTTGACCTGAAAGGCATGAGGGTAACATTTCAAATACGTAAGAAGGTTACTAATCAAAGTATGAGATACTAAAAGTAAACTCTGTACCTTGTCCACCACGGAAGACATGTGGAGAACAGCTCTGTGACAATGAAGCTGAGCTGTGAGGACGTTCTCCCCGATGGGCATCTCATTCAGAAATTGCTGTTCTTTATCAGGCCAGCTCCGTGTCATCAGAACGGCAGACTCTCTGAGGGGCGAGGGGAAGGCAACAACTGATTCCCTTGCTGGGGAAGGAGCTCTGAGGAAGTCCAGAAGGATCTCAGGTCGGCGCCCAACCAAATCCTCAACACCCGACCTCTGAAGGTCAGGCTGCTTCTCCTGGGACTTAGAAGAGGAAGTGGCAACAGCCACCGTAGCCGCCGTATGGATAGGAGAGTCTGGAAGAACGGGAGCAGGCGACAGGCTGGATGGACGACGCCTCTGCAAGGGCTGCTCGTCTTCTTGTTCCACCTCAGCGCCCTCAGGTCGGGCTGGCCCCTTAGCAGCAACTTCCTCTCTCTTCCTTTTTTCGGCCTCAGCCGCCTTAGCCGCCCTAGCAGCGCGAAAATTCAACATATCCGGTCGTTGGTCTGAAAAAGGCAAAGGATAAGGTCAGTAATGAACAGAGAGCAAGTAAAACCAATAAAACGTAAAAGTTCCCTTACGAGAGGCAATAGGAGCTGGGGTCCGAGATCTGCTATGCGTTGAGGTCGGAGGAATAGCTCGGAGTAGACCCGCTTGGAATAAATTGTCGTTTGTAATTACGAACTTGCAGGATCTCTCCCTGTTAGGAAGCGCTCGGATTGAGTCGGCCCGCTTCTGGATCGCCGAGCTCAGGTGACAAGGTCGGTAAACTGCAAAAATTACAAGAAAAAGGCAGATTAGTCAACCCAGACAATGGTTCCACAAAAATGGCAGTAAGGACCCTCACTTACAAAGGGAATGATAAAGGGTGGGGACTACATCCCCCCTGTCCACCTCGTCCGGATGGAATTGCCATTCCCCCAAAACAAAAAAGAACTCCTCTTTCCATCCTTTGATCGAGGAAGGCGTATCTAAAACTAGTGAACCCCCCGTCCTGGGCCTAGCACTAGTATACCACCAACCCGTTTTCTTCCCGTCTTCTTTAAAGGTAAAGAGGGAGTTGAACTGGGAGACGTCCATCTCTGGGTATCCTAACTGCTTCCACAAAATCAAGGTCGCTATCAAGGTCCTCCACCCGTTTGGACACAACTGGGTAGGGGCTATTCCCCAGGAAGAAAAGAATGACCTAACGATCTTCGGA